>CM076578.1:750554928-750834825 GCA_034641835.2 Pinus albicaulis
TCGTCCTCCCCGCCGCAGAGGTCCACGACATGTGTTTTGTTGATCATAATCCTTTTCCCATAAATTTCATAGGAAATCGGACTCGTAGCTCTCAAATTTCCCCCACAAAACTTAGAGATCCGGAGATCCATTCTCAAAGCCTATTGTTGCCTTTTCTCGAATTTCGAAATTACACATAAAGGCCAACGCATCCGAAATAAAAAGGCCCAGCCCCTTTCGATCTTGATCCCCTCAGGTTTTTTCTCCATATAACCTAGGCGCTCGACCGAGTGCTAAGCTCTATAGGCACTTATCAAACGAATATCGGGCATTCTCCGAGCCGTCGATCTGTACAGATCGAACGACGATCATTCATCCCTACCGTACCCATAACCCACCTGCCTGTCGTTCGGTCAAATGATGAATCCAGCAAATAAGTAATTTATCTATCCGCCTTGTGGTCTCCGCCCGCATCCACTATTCCAAACCGCCGGCATCCATCGCACGCCTTGCGCGCAGGCGTAAATCCCCGTTCGGCCGCCGTATTCCATACAACGCTCACAACGTGTCCCTGCGTATGGCTCCGAAACCGCTCTCCATCGCGCATTATTGTTCGGTCAAAGTCATGCAGCGATATTCACCACAACCGCCCGATCTGAGGGCCTTCATCCGACGGTCATTGCGCTCCGAAGCTGCACGAGATTTAGTCCAAGCCCATCGTGCCCCTGGCCCACCATCTTATTGTCCTCCGAGGTGTTTTCAACCGTCGATCTCGCCCGGAGATCGAACGGTCCATATCACCTGCATACTCCGCCATTGATTCCGTTCCTCCACGTCATCATCCCACGTGTTATCGCATTTCTTCCTCCGCCATTTACATATTTCATTCATACATTATATTTTAATGTTTTTCTCTGGTCATCTCGTCCGCCATTCCTCCACCACATCTTTCCGCCACCCTACGTTGTTTCACCATATCACATTTTACACGACCGTTTCCATTAACCTTGCCATCATCCCCACTGTGTTCACTTCCCCGTGCTCCATTTTTAACAAGTTTAAGTAGATTTTATGTACGACGACGCGAGAACTATTATGACTCGTTGGGCCGCACTGTCGTGATAGAACACATCAAAGTACCATTTCTCAGAGCATAATTATGAAGAAAGTCCTCGGAAGCCAAATCGACAAGACTCCAATTTAAGAGGCAGGGTTCAGATTTGTCAAACCCTGCAGGGGCATTCAAGACGCTGATTTCTCAGATGGAAATATCAATGGGGTAGAGAAAGAATATCAGTGATTAGAAGAGATTTAAATACAGGCAGCTGAAGATTTTGGGGGTCTTGTTCTAGCTTTTTGAAGCAGAGTACCAAATTGAAGATCCTGCACATCATTCGAAAGACTTGCACATAAAAAACAATGTCCTCAAGGCTTTATTTCAACAGAGTTTTCTCTCCAGGAAAGGACAGAATGTTGGTATGGTTATCACTATATCGTGTTCCTGAAGATATTTTTACTCAGCTCATTTATTTCAGTAAGCAGGCCACAGAGTACAAACAACACAGCGTCATCAAGCAGTATGGGCGGGCACTTCTCCACCATTTTGTTTTAATGATACAATTAAATGTTCATCACCTACCTCTTTTACTAGGTTTTAGTTTCTCTTATAAAAACCATGAAGAAACGAATTGAAAGGGTTCCAGATTTTTATCAGAAAATTATGCAATGAAAGGTTCCTTTTGCATACATTTTGTGAAACTCTTGTATGAAGGCCTGAGTCTATAGGGTTGTTGACCTTTAATTAAACCGAGAAGGGGGGTGACCGCCTTAATGCATTCCTGATCTCTTAAAACTTTTCATTAAGCTATTTACACCTTCATTTCATATCCAATTTAATGTGCAAGTAATCTTAGAATGCAAGCAGCAAGTATTAGTTTAATATAGCAGTAGACTTAATATGAGAGTTGTAGGTATTAAGAAGATGATACATATCAGATTCAATACATAACTATCAAGCACAGAGACACCAGATATAAGTGGAAACCCATAACGGGAGAAAACCACATCTTATTATTGTTGTGATGCAAAGGCAAGCTCCTACTCCCTCTCACCACTGTTTTTCTGCAGGCACCAACCTACAAGAGGCTCCAACCTCAATTCTTCAAGCTACAACTTGCAAGGAAGCACCAAATCCCTTCAATTTTCTGTAGGCACCAACCTACAGGAGGCTTCAACCTTTGTCAGCTACAACTGACAGCTATTTAGATGAATGTTTCCTGATTTACTCCAGATATCAGCTTTGTTCTGTATCAGCTCTTCTTCTCTTAATCTTCTCTGCTTTATTCTTTTATATTCTGCATTCTCTATATATGTTCTCTCTCTCTCTCTCTCTCTCTCTTTGAGCTTATCAAATTGATCTTATATAGGAATTCTCACAAGACTGTTTGTATTCCTCTAGGAATTCGAAATGAATGGTCATACCTCTTGGTCTTCTGCCTCCTCATTTCTTTGTCCAACTCAATTTAAAATCATAATAATATGTACAATTTTTCATGCTACAGTGGGAATTTTGTCTTTTCTTTAGGATACTTGCCTTTGCATCACAAACAATAAAAAATTAATTACAACATTTACTTTCACATTTTAATTACATATTTCAATTTCACTCGGCTCCTTTTCCGAATTTTGGCTTTACTGGATTTGTCTTTTCCTGCTGCTGTTAAGAACCTGTTCTGCATACCTTGGTTCACTGTAATTGTGTGCACCTGTGAATGTATACCTGTCAAACCTGTAATATTTGTTTATCTCTGCATGCTCTCCTCTTCTTTTTCCTTTTCCATAATTGCATTTAAGTTTTCATGCTCAATCATATTCCAACCCGGGCAATCTCTCTCTCTGCACTTATTCTACGCTGGCAATTTCAATTAAGTAAGGCTGGCTATTTTCTCGGTTGGCACTCAGATAGTAATCAATAATTCTAAGGGTTTATTTTAATGCCTCCTCTAATAATGTGCTCTCCAAGACATACATATATCACTGCGTTCTTTAATTACTCGCAACCTTAATATATATCAATGCAAATAACCTGGCGTCGAACATATACATATATACGATCAACCTTATCATATAACCCTCAGTGATAAATATTTAAACTATATTGTATTTAATCCATTACATAGGTTAATATGTCTTCGTCGTTATACATAAGTTCTTTTATACTCCTTCGGGCCTTATACTAAATTAATAACCCAACTTCATTACGTATATTTCCGCCAGGCCCACAATGCCATCAACCGCCAATCGAATGCACACAACATACATGACTTATCATCCACGCACCTTTATTAAACCTCATACAAGTCCTGTGATCGCCCACTGTTGGATAGCCTTTTCCCAGATCAACGGATCTTATTCATTTCGCTGGGCGTCTTCTGCCGATCGTTAATGCGCGAAATTTCATTTTAATCAAAACCGCTTGGGACACGCGGCCAAATCCTAATGGAATCGCTCCGATTCCACAGATACCACCTTCCATATAAAAGTGGTGCGAAAAATACCAGAAACCGCCGTCACTGTTCCCCGTTCCTACTCGTGGTTCCGTTGCTTTACTCCAGGTTCCGGTCCTCCACGATTTCATATATATATAACTTTTCATCGTATTTCAGTTATATATATGACTATGGTTCCTTCCGCCTTTATTAAAACAAATCGCTCATATTTCAATGTATTGTCGTATTCGATTCCGCTCCAATGCTCCGGGTTCCGCTGCCTATTTAATGTACAGAGGTTCTATCAAACTGTTAACCCCGAAACTCGTGGGATAATCAATACCACGACATCATTGGCTACTAGAGTTCAGAGATTGAGCCATTACACAGAGTCGACACCTTTCATCACAATCTTCCACCATAATTTATCTTGCTGGTAACTACAGGTATGGCTACGCATAACTAATGACTTTCAGTAGGCATCAATTTATTCCAATCCCACACAGAATCACGGCTCATACATTCCACATATTCAATTTGTGTTCCACTGCGGGTTCAACGGTCTATCCACACATAACCCTCGCCACAGAGTTTATTTATTCAACACAAAAACCTTGCCACAGAGTTTATTTACACACCATACATCAAAATTGCACACTACAGCATCATAGAGCCATTTAGACCCCCAATTACAGAATCTCATGTAATGCAAAACTTCTTCACTACTCTGCACCTTGAATAGCTCTTTACATCAATTCATTTCCTTACGCTCGCTTTCTCTCGTTGCCTCTGCTTTGCCATCTCCTTGCAATCGTCTCGTCTCGCATTCGTTACCTCCTTTGCCATCAATGACAACAAGAGCCCATCGGGTCTCAGTGAGGAGGAGTTCTATCTGTCAAAGAGGATTCTAGTCTTTGGTATTTCACAGTCTGTAACTCTCTTTCATATGTTATTTAATATATCATTTCATCTCATCCATCTTTCCTGTATCATGTTTTGGAATGCGAGTGGCTCACTGATTTCTGGTAAGGATTCATCCTAGTTGATGCCCATACTCGGATCAGTCAAGCGCTTTAAATATGGCTCATGCATGATATTTTGTTCCATTATTCAGCTAATCATACTTCTGCTATACTAGTTGCTTTGGGAGGGTGCTTTTAAAATACTATTATTATGTATGGATTCTTAGATTGGTAAGCCCATGCATGGTGGTATTGTATATCTGGGTATCAGCTCAATGTTAACTAGTATCCTCTTGCTATTTCTTTCACTACATACACCTTCTGATAATTTATGTCTGTGAGGTATTTCTGAATCGGGCGACTTTGCAGTAAACTGTCTTTGAATTGTTTGTTGCTTTTGTATTAGAGTTCTGCATCTTGCCTCTGCAGTACCTCTTTTCCTGTGTTAGTTTATGAGAGTTTGGTCCCATTCTATTTCATTTCCCTGTTTACAGGAGATAGCATGAGAGCTGAAGCTGACAACTTCATACATTATGTTATATGCTCCTTGCTATGCTAAGATGTCCTAGGCACGGGTCTATCACAACTCTAGGCCGTCCTAGAGCTACAACATGTTTCAAATAATGCATTCAGGTAGAGATTCCAGACCTCCGCCCATCGAGGCTGTAAGTGTAGAGCGCGATGATTCAAGTAACCTTGGGAGATGATGGTGGTGTGATCCATGTCGGAAATTTGATGAAGAGTGTATATTCCATCTTGATTAAGCGAGTCAATGAGAGCAGGTGGGAGGACATGGGAATTTCCACACCCCGACCAAGGATCACATTTGATACGAACCTTCGTGCCAGATCCCACTTTCCAAGCCAATCCATTACTGATGTGAACTATGGATCCCAGAATGGCCCTCCAAATAGTGGATATGTTTGATCTGTGAGTAGGAATATGTCAGATCCAATCAAGTGGGCTACGAGGGTGAATATAGTTACGAGTGACCACCCTAGTCCATAGATTGTTATTAGTAAGGATCTACCACCTGAGCTTTGCAGCAAGTGCCTGTGAAAATGTGGGGAGGTCTTTAATGCCCCAGCCACCCCATCTCTTTGGAAGGGCAATAAGAATCCATTTGGTCCAAGCAAAGGTGTGACCTTCTTTTGCCCCATTCCAGAGAAATCTTCGGCGGATCTTTTGTATCCCGTGTAGTATGCCTTTATGAATCTAGGCAAGGGACATCCAATAGACCTGAATGGCCTCCAAAACTGACTTGATGAGAACAAGCCTTCGAACCCTAGATAGCCATTGATGACACCAATTATTCAGTCTCTTTTCAATCTTAGTGATCAGCCAAGTCCAGTCAACAGTTTTGTAATTGACAGGCTTTAGACGGAATCCCAAATATTTCAGACTCGCTTCAAATCTAGATAGGTTGAATGGGAATCGTTGTTGTGAAAATTATATTTCATATGGGGAGCAACCATGGCAAGTGATGGTGGATTTTTTTTTTTTACTGCAGGTCATGCCAGTTGCTTTACAAAATAGCAGAAGTAAAATATTCACCACAATAGTGTCACCGATGGACCCGTTCAGGAATATGATGATGTCGTCAACAAATAGCAGAGGGGTGAGAATACAATCATTCGTGATCTTAATGCCTCTTAGTCTGTCTCTATCCCTTTCTTCAATAATGCATCGGTTGAGTCCTTCCATGATCAGGAGGAAGAGTAAAGGGGAAAGTAGGCATCCCTGACGGAGGCCTCTTTCCGCATGAAAAAAATCTGTGGCAACACCATTGATGAGGACATTGTATGAGACAAAGGTGATGCAACACATGATCCAATTGATAACCTGAATAGGAAAACCAAGATGAGTGAGAAGCATTCGGATGTAGAGCCATCTAGCCTAATCAAAAGCTTTCTCAATGTATATCTTAAGGATCATTCCTTTGATTTTCTTGGTGTGCATGGAATGTAGACCTTCCTGAGAAATCCCAATGGCTTCATGGATCTGTCTGTTCTCGAGAAAAGAAAATTGTTCAGGAGAGATGAAATTAAATAATACAGGTTTTAGCCGGTTAGAAAGAATTTTAACTATAATCTTATAAATTTAGTTACACAAGGAAATGGGGCGGAAATCCTTGAAAGAGGAGGGATGATCAGTTTTGGGGATGAGGGCAATGAAGGTAGAATTGAATGCTTCATAGATGCGCCCAGATAACCAAGTCTCCTCCACCACCTCCAGTAGATCTTTTCCCAGCAAATTGAAAAATGCCAGATAAAATTCCACAGACCATCTGTTAGTCTAGGGCTCTTGTCCTTCTTGAACCATTTGAGGACGGATTCCAGTTCCCCTAATGTAACCAGTTCGAATAGATCCTCAGCGGAATGTTGGTCACAAATTTGGGGAAGAGTGTGGCAACCTTGATGAACTCTGCCAAAAAGGATTGTTATGGTGCCTTGTAGAGATTTCTGAAATGGGTGATACCCTTATGTGCAAGTTGTTCAAAAGTAGTAGCAGAGGTGCCATCATCATTCTCAATGACCGGGAGTTCATAAAATTTTCTCAAAATTAAAAGTTATAGGATTGGATTGAAACTAGGATGGTTGCATAGATCTCGTCTTCCTGATTTCGGCGCCACAAATGGTTCAAAAAATCGATGTCGTATGAGGAAGTTATTGCGTTCTGATCAAAATGGAAAACAGGTAAAATTACTACAATTTGACCAGGTTTGACTGGGATGCACAGTCAGCAAAAAAGGGAATATTCCTCAAAATATTCCTTCCAATAGACCAATCATTGTTTGACAAGTTTCACTATTTTATTTGAGGTACGGGTTGGATGAGCCAATTAGAGGGTGCCACGTGGCCAGCTCCGAGGCCGCCACGCCACATGTCCCCGAAACTTCATATTAAAATTTTGTTTGAGGTCACAGATCAACCTCAACCTTCCTCTGGCACACACGTATTTCCAACCGGTCACTAATGTTTTTAATGCATGATAGGATGAAGGTTTTAATTTTGGTGTATTGAAAATGTGTTTGGGGGGTTGGGAACCTTCTGCAGCCAACCCACCAACAGCGGTCCCACAGTATATATCACATACAACAAGTAATGTCAACTCCAACCGTGTGGATAAATGCTAAAACGACAGCCATCGAACCGTGGCTCCACCTTTTAACCGCAGTTTTGAATGGGAGTTTCGCTAACCATCGGGCTTTATAATGGTTTGGGGGTGCGCATGTGGCCACCGCCCAACTGTTAAATTAAATGCACAGTCTATTTCGGCGGAGGAGTTAGGGGCGCGCAATTTTTGGCGGTCTGCCCAGTTTTAACTCCAGTTAAGTGGAGTTCTCCACTTTTAGTGGAGCTTTCCTAGGAGATATTGGGCCAAAGTGTAGGAGGTCCAATTTTCGACCATTATAAATGAATGAAGAGTCATTTTTCACTAATTGGAGCATTATGGAGCCATTGATGCATAGAAAATAGCCATTAGAGCATTGTAACTACATGTAATAGCAAAATTTTGAGCATAATGAAAGATGGACAAGCCATTGGGAGTTGGACCAACAGATGTAGCCCAAGAGGGGTGAACTGATTCATCATGCCCGCTGTGTAAATTTCATGTGGTGACTTATTTCTCTGTTTTACACTGTTTTTAAGTGTTATTTATGCTTATTTAATGCTTCTAATTCACTAAAAATCATCTACACATCATGGAAAAACTCCTTAATCCTTATGCAAACTAATGAACCAATTATGCACATGTTTTTAAAACTGAAAGACACTTAGCATAGAAAAAATAATAGAGTCATTTCAGATCAGATTGGTATCGGAGCTAGAATTTTTCTCTAGTGTTGTTTAGTGCAAAGAATTGTTTAACTATTTGCAAGTTTTAGATGCATTAGGGGAATTTTGAGGTCTAAAATGGGCCTCCTAAGGAAATAATAAAATAATAGATAAACCAATAAAATAATATTTATGAATTTGCAATTCACCTTTTGCACCACAATTCATGTAACCATAGTTAAATTCAATTTAAAATTTGTACCAAAATAAAATTAATAGAAAAATGTATTGATGTGACTATAAATAAGAATGAGCTTTTCAAGAAAAAATCATTATCATTTAACAAGTAATGCATTTGTCCTTTGTACTTAAATAACTTAAAATAAAATATAAATATAAATTTATAATTTCTTAATTATATTATATGCTATTAATTAAAATTTATATTTTTTAAATTGTATAATAACATGTAATTAATATACTATATAAAAATAATATAATATAATATAGTATAATAAATGTATAGGGATACACATTTTTTCTTTCAAGAAATATGAAATCACAATAATATATTTTTATTCAAAAAGTGTGAAGTGACATTTATTATGAGTATTTACTTTGACTTTAAAAGTACTTAGAGCACTACCATGGTTAACCATGGGTTTTTATCCACCATTGACAATGTGACAAGTAAGTACCTTTAATTCAAGCAATGCCACCTCAACCATTAGGGATGATGTCAACCCCTAAAATGTGATTGGTTCTCATAAAGTGAATTTTGATTGTACATTTTCCTTAGTAAGCCCATTTTAGACCTCAAAATTCCCCTAATGCTTACAAGGCTCAAGCTCAAAAGGGGAGAAGGCAAACTAGTGGAAGCAGGAGGGTCTCAAAAGGAGCCAAAGCAAAGGAGAGAAATATTGCCACAATCTCCACCACCTAGTTCAGCTCCTAAATAAGCAGAAGCTCCATTAAGCGTGCCTCATGAGGAAGGAGAAATTCATGAAGAAGTTTACCCTAAGGAGGAAGAAAGAGTGTTTAGGAAATCATTTCTTGACATGACTGAGATGGTTAGAATTATTTATCAAGAAAGGAATGAGAGACTGGAAGGAGAAAGATCTAAACTTCAAAAGGAAGGACAAGGATATTCAGGAGGTCAACATGATGAAGACAAGTCAAAGAATGGAAATGGAGGAAATGGAGGCAATGGATAGCCACCATCTTCACCCTCATCATCATTATCATCTTCTACCTCTTCTTCAGTACATCAGCCACACAATTCCAAGAGCAATGGTAAATCTCCTTTATTAAAACTTGATGTTAAGTTTGAATTGTCAATGTTTAATGGTGAAGTAAATGTAGAAAATATAGGTAATTGGATTCGATAATTGGAGGTCTATTTAAGAATATAGAACCTTCAAAATGATGATACAAAAATTCAATTAGCTTCTTCGAGAATGGAAGATGCAACACTTGTTTGGTGGGAGACCAAGACACAGGAGGAAATCAAGAAACGTTGTAAGATTATTCTATCATGGTCAGATTTTATTGCTACTATTAAACAACACTTTTATCCATTATCTCATATGCAAAAAGCCATCATGAACTGGCAGAACTTTAGGCAGTTAAAGGGACAAAATGTGCAAGAATACACCCAAGAATTTAGGAGAAGAGCTCTTTTATTAGCGGTCGATTTGCAGAGCCAAGACACTTTGCTAAAGTACATAGGAGGCTTAAATAACTACCTAAAACATAATATTCTCATTTTGAACCCCACCAGTCTATATGAAGTTTGTGTTCAGGCCACACATCTAGAAGCTAGAGGGAAGAACATTTCTGAAGAGGGTAGAAAGAAACATTTTAAGGGTAAAGCCAAGGAAAAGACCCCAAAAGGTAAAAAAAAGAATGCATCTATTAAGAAAGAGGGAGAAAAAGTGACTTGTAAACATTGTTAAAAAGAAGGCCATGATGAAACTCATTGTTGGAAATTACATCTAGAATTGAGGCCAAAGAAAACCAATAACAAAGCGAAACATAAAATTGTTGCTACAACTCAACATGATTTAGGATTTGATTTTGGTGATGAAACTAAAATCACATCTATGGGATTGAAGAAAATGAAGGGAAAATAAATTGAAACTAAACCCAGTACCAGTACATCAAACTGTCACATAAAAACTCCAAATGAAGAAGAAAGAATAGATTGTTTCATGTGAGGGTCATATCCAAGCATACCAAGATTGACACATTGTTTGACAATGGGTCACAAGAAAACTTAATCTCTGAAGATTTGGTAAAAAAACCTAACCTCGAGACCATACCACATACGAAACCATATCCATTGGGTTGGATTTGTAAGGATGAAAATCTACAAGTTTCAAAGAAATGTATATTGAGGTTTGCAATCACTAGAAGCTTTGTTTACACAGTTGAATTAGATGTGGTTCCGCTTGACATAATTGGTATTGTATTAGAGAAGCATTACTTGTATGACAGGAAATAGATCTTCTATCGCCATGAGAAAAAGTATCATTTATTCAAAGATGGCAAGGAGTTCATTATTAGAGCACACCGCAAGAAGACAAACATTGCTTTGGTAAATGTTGGACAGGTAAAGAGGCTAGTTAATTCAAGTAAGAATTTTGTTCTTCTTATGATTAAGCCTAAAGCTAATATTAATCATGAATATTTTGAGGGATGTGATCCTAAGTTGAAATCAGAATTATATGATGTGGTTAATGGGAATCATGATATGTTTTAAGAGCCAACACAATTGCCTCGAAAAAGGGAAATTCAACATGAGATTCAGTTGCAGCAAGATTGTCCTCTTCCAAACATCGATATGTGTCACATATCGATAATGGAGAATGCTGAAATAAAGAGGCAAATCAAAGAGATGTTGGATAAAGGTATCATAAGTCCAAGCACCTCACCATGCAGTTCACCCGTAGTCTTGATACCAAATAAAGATGGGACTTGGCGCATGCGTGTAGATTTTCGAGCTTTGACTAAAATTACAGTAAAAAATCGTTACCCACTCCCAAGAATAGATGATTTGTTTGATCGGCTGAAAGAAGCAAATTTTTTCAGTAAGTTAGATTTACGAAGTGGATATCATCAAGTAAGAATGGAAAACTGCATTCAAAACCAAACAAGGACTTTTTGAGTGGCTAGTTATGCCTTCTGGTTTATGTAATGCACCGAAAAATTTTATGCGAGTTATGGATAATGTTTTGCGACCATTCCTTGATGACCTTGTTATTGTGTACTTATATGACATTTTAATTTTCAGTAAAACGAGAGAAGTTCATGTCTTGCATGTAAATAGAGTGCTTGATATTTTTAAGAAAGAGAAATTCTTTCCTAAGATGTCAAAATGTGAGTTTGGAAAGACTTATTTGGTCTATTTGGGACATATTGTAGGAGGAGGAGAATTGAGGATTGATCCTTCTAAAGTAGAGGCCGTTGTGAATTGGCCCACACCCAAAATAGTTACCGAGGTAAGAATTTTCTTAGGTGCAGCTCAATATTGGAGGAAATTTATTGCTAATTTTTCTTCCATCACAACTCCTATGCATGCAGTGACAAGTGTGAAGAAAGACTTCCAATGGGGAGGCAAATAGCAGCAAGATTTTGAAGCTTTAAAAGACAAGATTAGTTCATCTCCAATCCTTGCACTACCAAATTTGAGACAACCATTCGAGATGCAAACTGATGCTAGTGACTATGCCATGGGCGCAGTCCTTTTGAAGCATGGTAAGCCTACTGCCTTTCATTCAGAAACTTTTAATGGTGTCGTGACTAATTATCCTACATATGACAAAGAACTATATGCGTTGGTACAAAGTGTCAAGAAGTGGAAACACTACTTTATGGGTAAAGAGACTATTGTACACACCGATCACCAACCATTACAGTACTTGCAATCGCAAACAAAATTGCAACAATCAAGACATTTCAGGTGGATGGGATTTCTTCAAAATTTTCACTTGGTTATAAGGTACAAAAAAGGTATATTCAATAAAGTTGCAGATATGCTTTCGAGACCAATCATTAGTGCTTCTACTTTACTTAAAAATGATTCTGTTGTACATGAGAGTTACATAGAACAATATGCACATGGCATTGATTTCCAAGATGTGTATGCTAGTTTGAGTGAAGGGAATCAAGTTGAAGAAAAAGATTATCACATGAATAACAATTTGCTGTTTCATTTGGGAAAGCTATGTATTCCACAAGGAGAGAGGCTAAGTGTCATGAGAGAAGCTCATTCTTCTCTTATTGTTATACACTTTGGGGTAAGAAAAATAGTGGCGCATTTATAGAGGTATTGTTATTGGCCTTGCATGATAGATAGTGTGTCGCGTTTTATAAGAGGTTGTTCTATGTGTACAACAAGTAAGCCTAGTAATAGGAAGCTTGGATTGTACACGCCACTATTGGTACCATCAAGGCCATGGGAGAGTGTCTCCATGGACTTTTTTGGAGGTCTACCTATGTTAAGAAAGCAACATGATTATATTTTTGTATTTGTGGATAGATTCAGTAAAATGTGTATACTTATGCCATGTAAGAAAACCATTATTGCTGAACTTTATTTTCAAAATGTTTGGGTTCATTTTGGATTGCCCACTTCTATTGTTAATGACAGGGGTTCCAGGTTCATTGGGAATTTTTTATCAAATCTATGGAGAATGATGGACATAAAATTGAAAAAGAGTACCGCTTTTCATCCAAAAAAAGATGGACAAACTGAAGTGGTGAACAGAACAGTTGTGCATCTATTGAGAGGATATTGCAACAAACATCCTAAGTTGTGGAATGAACAACTGCATTATATTCAACATGCTTACAACCGGGCAAAGCACTCTTCAACACAAACCTCACCTTTTGAAGTATGCTTTGGGTATTTGCCAAAATCGCCATTAGACTTCATCTTTGGGAAGGATGTTGCAATTGATGGCCATAGTGATATTGATAAGGCTCGAAATTTCATTGAGAAAATTCAGATGATACATCAACAAGTTCAAGAATAACTTGAGAAAAGTCAAAGCAAATACAAAGAGAGGCATGAAAAACACTAGGTTGATCACAAGTTTCAAGAGGGAGATGAGGTATGGTTGCACATTAGCAAAGAAAGGATGCAAGGGGAAGGTAAAAATATCAAACCTATTCACTGTGGTCCTTTCAAGATCATAAAAAAAGTTGGTAACAATACATTCAAACTTGATTTGCCTTCTTACATGCAAATGTATTCAGTTCTTAATGTTGAAAACTTACGCTTGTATGAGCCTCTTTTGATCGATGATCAAGGAAGTGATGTTCAACTAGCTTCTATTGAAGAATTATCACCAGAATTTCTAGATGAGCTCAAAGAAGATACAATTCTTAACAGGAGGACAAGAGCATCAAAGAGGGGAAGTGTTGACTACCTTTGAGTTGGGCTCAAAGGCACTAAACCAAGCAAGGAAAAATGGATGGAGATTAGAAAGGTGAGGGAGTTGTACCCTCATATACTAAATACGTAATCAAGTCTTTTGGGGTCCAAAATATTCCCAATGGGGAGGAATGATTAGGAGTTCATAAATTTTACTCAAAATTCAAATTTACAGGATTGGGTTGAAACTAGGATGGTTGTGTATATCTCGTCTTTCTGATTTTCGTGTCATGAACGGTTCGAAAAACTGATGTCGTATGAGGAAGATATTGTGTTTTGATCGAAATGGAAAACAGATAAAATTATGACAGTTTGACCAGGTTTGACTGGGATGCACAGTCAGCAAAAAAGAGAATATTCCTTGAAATATTCCTTCCACCAGACCAGTCGTTGGTTGACAAGTGTCACTATTTTATTTGAGGTACGGGTTGGATGAGCTAATTAGAGGGTGCCACATGGCTAGCCCTGAGGCCGCCATGTGTCCCTAAAACTTCATATTAAAATTTTGTTGGAGGTCATAGGGCTCGACCCCCTGACCTCCCTCCAGGCACGCACATAGATTTTCAAGTGCTCTATGCAATGTTTCTTAACATGATAGGATGGTGGGTTTAATTTATGGTGTATTGAAAATTCGTTTGGGGTTTGGGAACCGCCGCGGTCCCTAGTGTATATATCGCATGCAATCGTTAACATCAACTCCAACCGCATGGTTAGGCTAACCCATCAGCCACACACCATGGTTCAAACCTTTTAACCGCAGTTCCAACGTGAGTTCCGATAATTGCCGGGTTTTGTAACGGTTTGGGGGTGCGCATGTGGCCACCGCGCAATTGTAATATTTATTACGTGGTTTATTCGGCGGAGAAGTTAGGGGCGTGAAAAATTTGGCGGGCAACCCAGATTTAGCTCCAGTTAACTGGAGTTCTCCACTTTTAGTGGAGCTTTCCTAGGAGATATTGGACAAAAGAGTAGAAGGCTCAATTTTCGACCATTATGAGTGAATGAAGAGTCAATTTTGACTAATCGGAGCATTATGAAGCCATTGGTGTAGATAAAACAACCATTAGATCACTGTAACTACATGTAATAGAAAATTTTTGAGCATAATGAAAGATGGACAAGCCCTTGGGAACTGGACCGACAGATGTAGCCCAGGAGGGGTGAAATGCTTCATCATGCCTGTTGTGTAAATTTCATGTGGTGACTTATTTCTCTGTTTTACGTTGTTGTTCAATGTTATTTATGCTTATTTTATGCTTCTAATTCATTAAATATCATCTATAAATCATGGAATAACTCCTTTATCTTTATGCAAACTAATGAACCAATTATGCACATGTTTTAAAAATAAAAGAGCCTTAGCACAACAAAACTAATACAGTCATTTCAGATCACTCAAGCTCCCAAATAGTGTTAATGGCTTTCCTGCCCCTGGAAAATTGGTGGAAAAACTTGGAGTTTTCAATCCCCGCTTTGATCCAGATGGCTCGAATTTTAAGCCTCCAGACTTCATCTATGTCTTGTAGGATTTTCAATCGGTCTTTTTCCAGCTTGATGAGATGATCTTTAGCAGATTCGGATATAAATCCACCACTGATAGGGTTCTCAAGACCTTCAATATCTTGTTCAATGAGGGAGAGGGCTTGGTCCACTAGAATTTTTTTTTTCTTTTCCCATGTTATGGTCAGTTTTTTGATGGAATGTAGTCTATGCATGAAGAGGGATGAGGGTGTGTGTTCTCCTGGAAGCTGAGCTAGCCTCCAATACTTATTGACCATGTCTTTAAAATTATCATCCTGAAGCCAAATCGAGCAAAACTTGAAAGGAGAGGTCGGTTTGTTGAAGGCACCTATAAGTTCAAGGTAGATCGGAGAATGATCAGATATGCCCCCCGAGCCAACCCATTGTCTATAAGATCCTAGTTGTTGTAAGAGTTCCTCCTTGATGAGGAAACGATCTAATCTGCAGGCAACCATGGCGTTTCCAGTACGATGATTGCACCAAGTGGGGGAGGGGGAGGCCAATATAGGATCCAACAACTGATGAAGAGAAAGATGATGTCAGAAATAATCAGAGAGGGTATCCTATTGTGCATTATAACCCCAAGATTCTGCAAGCTAAGTGAGAAATTCAGATCACCTGCAAGGATTATATTGTCATCACGAAGTAGGGATGATTGTAATAGAGTGGACCAGAATTGTTGTCGGTGCTGAAAAGGACTATAAACATTAATGATCCTGAATTTCATACCAAGGGCCTCCGAGATGAAATCCATGACCAAAGTCCCATCCTGACCCCAAAAATTGAGAAGTTTAATGGACCGGGGATTAATACCAAGAGCTATTCCACTCGATCGCTCGTTTTCATCCAACACGTGAAAGGTCCAGGAGGGAAAGAGGGTATATAGAGTGAGAATGGATGAATCGGGGGAAGCGAGGGTTTCCTATAGGAGGATAATGTCCACAGGCATAGATTGAAATAGGCACTGATGAGAAAGATGTTTGGCTAGACTACCCAACCCTCTACAATTGAAGGAGAGGCACTTCATCGGGTAACTAGGTCGAGGGTGTGTCTTGCTCTAAGAACCCCTTCAATGGAGAGTTGCTTGTTGGAGGAAACGTCAATTCTGGCCTGTGTAATGGCCTTCGAGATACTGGAGTGTTGACCTCTGGGGATATTGGTTTGGGTCGAGGGACGGCCGAGGGGAGGGCCCAGACCAGCAGGTGTAGTGGACCAGGGATGAAGGTTGTAGGGGTGGGAGGTGGAGGAGTCAAAGGAGTATGCCACTAATGTGGGAGAGGAGGATGGAGGGATGAGAGAGCACAGGGGAGGGAGGATGGAAGGGGGAGAGAGAGGGGGATAATGGTCTGGGGGGTGGTAGGGGAAAATAAAAAATGGGATGAAATAGGGTGGCAGGTGATCGAAGAAACATGTATGTTGAAAAATAGGGATGTAGTGCATAAATGTGATGTAGTAGATGATAGAACAGACATAAATGAGAGAGGAGGGAGAGGAGGAATACTAGAATCCGTAGAAAACCCAGTGGAAGTAGTAGCAGACATGGAGAGAGTGACCCTAGTAGAATCACAAGCAACATCCAGAGTAGCAGTCCCCAAGTGTGTAGTCACCGGAGTCAAGAGGAAACCCATTAATTGAGACTGTCTATGCAGGGAGATAGATACTGGGTCCATAGGTTGGTGTCTAGTCGATGAATGTGCACAGGATGTAGATCATATCGATGGACAATCCTTATATACGTGTCCCACCTTATGAAAACGGCAGGATCAAAATGGTACGCCTTCGTAATCTAGTATCTAAATCTGAATTGAGTTGCACCATTTAATTTTAAAATACTCCTCTAAACCCTCCCTGGTATCCAAATGAACAAGGATGCAGGAAAATTCCACCTTGCCCAACTCAATGTATGAGCGGTCATGGTCCATATAAGTCCCCAACATATTGCCAATGTTGGTAAAGGTCTGCTTAGTCCATAGGTGTAGAGGGAGACCAGGTAATCGAACCCAAATAGGACCAGCCCTCAATTGTTCCCGCTCAGGATTGAATACGGTGCTCCATCTCTTCATAAGAACAAAAGCCATCTCAATGTGCCAATACTATGATAGGACCCATTAAGTGGGTTCCTTGGAAGTGAACCAGAGATAAAACCAGCCTTTGGTGAGGGTGTGGATCATAGGAAGTCCTTGAAGCAGTCCACCCCAAATCTCCAATTCCCATTGTCGCAGTTTCTTGAACCCATATTTGCAGCCACATACACGACCAACCAAAACTTTTTCCACTGTGCCTAAAACATCTCCCATCTGTATGCCTTCCCTAAGAGTGAGGTCCGCACGGTTCTGGGGCCTTGACACACTTCGTGCATGCGGGTGCACGGTACACGGGGAGAAGAGGGTACGGCAGCGAGGGAGGGCGGGGATGTAGGCGTAACGGTGGAGGGCGTGTATCGGGGGAATGATGTTAAGTACACAGGGGCGGTGAGGGGTGGGTTGGAAGGAACTAGGGTTAGGGGAAGTGAGCGGAGGAGGCTGGGAGGAAGTCGAAGGGGGAGGATTAGCGGGGAGGGTAAAAGGCGTAGATGAGGGGGGAGGGGGTACCGGAGAGGAGGGCCAAAGGTGCGATAATGGAGGAGCTGCGGTCGAAAGGGGGAGAGTCTACGAGAGGAAGGATAGGGATGCAAGGGATGATGGGCGGAGGTCCAGGAAGGAGATGAGGTCGAGGTTAGTAGCAGAGAAAATGGCAGGAGAATTAGATGAGAGGTCGGGGACCAAGAAGGAGTCGAGACAAGAGAAGGAGTGTTTGAGGACAGATTCAGAGAAAGAGGGCCCAGGCTCAACAAAGAGATTAAATGCAAGATAAATCGGGTGAGAGACTTGCATACTAGTCGAAAAGTCTCTAGAAATGGCCTATATGTCTACCAAGGCGTAGGGGTCCTCATATTAGTCAACAATCTCCTCATCATGGACCCCTTCCATTGTCAGCCCCAATAAAAAACTGTTATTCAATATCGGTTAACTGTTAGGAGAGACAACATCGCAAAAGGTAAGAAAATGCCATAGATGTCGATGCAGAAGATGAGAAACGAGGGCAGTTAGGCCGTAGCGCGGAGAACTAGGCAGGTGTTGTCGGCAAGGAATGATGTAGGCTAACCATCACACGATGAACTAGGCAGGAAGTCCAGAGAATGATGAGGGTCCTGGAGGTCACGGGATCGAGCCCATGGGCCCTCCATTACAGTAGCCCTCAATCGTCCTCATTCACCAATGTCGTTACCACAACCCTCATTCTCAAATCCACCAATTCAAGCAAGAAATGTAAACCCTCTAGCTCTTTCGTTATCATGTTATATCAAGTTGAATTAGATAAATCAAAGACCATGTATATATTTCTTATTTTAATTTATGAAAAAATCCAAGTAGTAAGTAGTTGATTGAGAGCACAAGCACCTACAAGGACCATGATACCACTAATTTGGAATAACTCCAAGCAACCTTTTCCAAAAATCATATTGTTGATTTTTTATTTTGAAAATGTTTCACTCCTTTCCCTTTTGCCCAAAATTCATAAATAAGAAAACTTGGTTTGTTTAAAAGTCTCTTCCCACACAATTATTGATGGGAAGGTGGTTGAGAACTTTAATTATAATAAATGCATGTAGTGGGAAGGATTACCCACCTCGAAATTCATGGATAACCCAAGCTGCATGGGGAAAAGGAGAAAAATCGCAAATTTTGGTGAGGCAGAGAAGAGAATAGAGGAAGAAAGGTGATCTAAGTTGTTGATCGAACCAGTGATAGAAACAAATGCTTTTGAGTCAAGTTTTCATGTAGAAACTATCTATAAATTCTAGAGTGGAGAATTATGAGTTGGGACCTCTTTGGGTGCACGTGAAAGAACTAGAAGGAGGAGTAACTTGAGGAATTGAATGGAAATGAAGAGATCACACTCTTGTGTTGTGTAGATCCATCAAAGGAACACATAAAACTTGTAGAGCTCTTGAGAGTGTGGAAAGGATATTTGTTGTGAAATTATTCATTTTATAAGTTTTTAAATTTATCCATATTGGTTGAAATATTGTCTTAAAAATTTGCTTTGGTGGTATCATGTTATAATTAGAGGATGAGAAGTTGCATAAGGAAAGGTGCACCTAAGCATATGGTTGGGTTGACAAAAGCTCAACCCTATTTAGTTTGTTTGCAGCTATAAATTAAAATAAATACTCTCATTAATTATCTACATATTGTTATATTACCTTATGTTGTTTTGTGAACTATAATGGCATTTCATTTATGCAATGTAATTAGCTATGACAAATGTTAAGGAGGGAAATTCTTAAAACATAATTGCATTGGAATTTCTACCTATTTCCTTGGAAATTTCTATGATATTTTCCTATGAACATTGTCAATGGAATTTAAATTCTAGATAATAAATTTGCTTGCATTTTTTAATTTCTATGTTATCAATTTTTTAGAATCTAGAGGCTTGGCTAAGAGTTATTCAAGGAGTAATAGCTTTGTTGATGGTGTTGGACCCGCCAACATTCAGGGGATCTTCCCGATATGAAGTCCCAATTAGACCTCACACCATTTGGTGTAGGATTCCCATCCGGTATATGGCCCAATTTCCAAATTCTTAAATATTTTCCTTGGCTCTAATTGTCAGCAAGAGAGAGAGGGATGTAATGGTGCCTTAGCATGAAGGTGTGTCTGGTGAGTGTTCAGTTGTAGATGTGTCCAGTTTCTTCTACTGCAGAGAGAAGGAGAAAAGTGATCCTTTAAAAGAGAGGTAATAGTACCACCCAAGAAGAGACACACATGAACCAGAAGGATCTGTCTAACATCCAATGAAATAGTCCACAAGGGATGCGACAATCATTACAAGCAATGAATGAGATAGGTTTGTCTAATATCCTATGGAATATTCCAAAAGGATGGGACAATAATAACAACCATTACAACACATTCTCAATAAGATAAGTACTAAAATGACCTAAATGGTTAAACTACCTTAGCACATGTGAAATAAAACCTGAAAGACAAACATCCGCAGAATATTCTTACAAACATTCATAATCCATGCATGAATAATGTGCTGGCCTTGAAGGCTTTTGTTATTAAGTAAAATTTACAAGACAGATGCATACAATTAATATCACTAGCTCTAGTAATGGAGCGTTGGAGCCACTCCTTGCTCCCCAAAAGAACTAGCTTATCTCTCTAATGATATGCAGGATGAGGCAAGGTGAAAATTCCTTTGATCTTATAATGAGGGGGTATATATACCAATGGGGAGGTGACTATTCACCTTCCTTGTGACAACTCTCCATCTACCCTTATAACTGTTTGACTTCCTATGAATTTTCAACTTTACATGACTCTTCATATTCCACACATGTCCTTTGGACTTTCACTTTAAAATACATTTCTGAAACACATTTTACATCATTAGCCACAATGATGTGGCATTTAACCACTCATGACATGACATGACATTGTTGACATGGACCGCTTGATGATGTGCCAATGTCAAGTCATTGCTGCTGCTGAGTGCTAGTTTTCTTCTTGAGGATGATTTTCTGTTCACCTCCGCATGGTTTGGTGATAAGGAATCTTCAATGATCTCAAGTCTTGAATGGTGGTCGAAAACTAGTGTTTGTTTTATTTCTCTTGATTGATCATCTTGCGTCTCAACTGCAAGAGTGTCTTCCAGCATGCTTTCCTCCTTCATATCCTTCTTCATCATCCTGCCATGGCATGATAGGGTATACATGTTCCTGCAATTTAGTCATGACAAGACAACATCAAACTGAAAACCCCGTAGTCTATTATTGTGCATATTGATCCTTTCACTAAGCCAGAACATGATGGAGAGCTCAGAAGAGGGCTTAGTGACTACACAGTTCCACATTTCAAGTAGGAAAGGGGGAGCTTGGAGCCTTGATATTGATCAATGCGTAGTTTAGGCTGGGTTGAGGGAATAAATTGCGTTGTTCCGTGAGCCAGTGAGACAGGCTGAGGGGATGGGCATTGGATGAACATACTATGCAGTTTCGGGAGACAAGGGAGGTTAGGCCATTGCGCAATTGTGCAGTTCAGAGGCGCAGGGAGTGAGATTGAGGCTACTGACTATGCAATGTGCAGTTAGGGCTAGGATGGGAGGAGGAATTACGCAATTCTGGGAGTCAAGGTCAAGGTTTGAGCACATAAACTACACAATGCAGCAATTCTGGGAGGAAATAATTGCACATTGCATAGTTCCAAGAGGCAAGGTCACAGTTAGAGGAATAAAAATATGCAATCCACAGTTTAGGGAGGCTGGGGTGAAGCTAGGTTGCTTGGTCGGGAAGTTTTTTTGAAAATGGCTAAGTGTGGGATTGGTGAGACTAGTGTGAACATCGATGAGACTTTGGCTATGATCACACACTTAGAATAATTTAACGAATAAACAACATAGATCATCCATGACACGTGAATAATTCATTTCCCTCCGCGTGAGGAATTTACAACAAGTTACGACAAGTGCGACTCTTAAGATACACTTTCCGACGATCGTGACAACACTTGTGCGACTATGCTTAAAAATTTGGAAATGGGTGTGACGAATATTTCCATGGTGAGAACAAATCATTTACACGAATATGACCTCTTGAAACCACCAAAACAATCTTATGTACATGATGCAACAACTAACATGCGAAAATATGACATTTTTTCTAACTTGCAAAAGGGAGAAAATTACTTTAAGAAAACACATGGAATGAATTTCAAAGTTTTTGATGACAATGAAAAAGACCAAGTCTTTAAAATTGGGCATAAGCCAAAATTTTGATGGTGTTGTAGCAGCGACAAAAAGCTTATAGACCTAGTAGCTCGTGGCTTATTGGACCCGATGCCTTCTTTCTAGGGGAAAAGTCACTTTGGTTGTTGGATGAATTACCCTTTTTTGTGTATGACAATCACAAAGAGTGAATTTTGACTATTGTCCTGAAATAAATTTCATGTGAAAATTGATTGAGTGACTTGGACACTAATAGTGTGGCTAGATGCCAAATGTTTAATCTGTGATTGTTACTTTAAGTATATTGTTAAGAGAATGTATCTCCCTCCCTAAGTCCCTATAAAGGAAATAAATTTGGTTGTAGGAAAAGAGGAAACTTGAGGGAGATTGTATAATTGAATGAAAAGTGAAAATTCCACTTGTTATAAAATAATATGGAAGCATTGTGCTTACTTGGTAAGCCTTGTTTTGAATTCATCTATGCATTGATGATGTTGATGCCAAGCATGATGATAATTTGAATAAGCATGTTGTAATGGTGCATTTACTTGATTACATTATGTACAAAAATGTATGTAGATCTAGAAGTCCATGCATTCCCACTAATAAAAGATAAATGATTATTTTGGTGTGAGATATCACGTACCCCTTGAAGTTGGAAGGCCAAATTTCAACACTAATTGAAGTAACTTATTACTACAATTTAATGTTTAAGATGAAACTCCAAGGCCTTAAGACTCCCTTAGATTCCCTGAGGAAACCAAATTAGGTCCTCTAGGGAGTATTTGATTACGACTACCTTGTCTAGACCTCACCTCAATATCACTACTCCCCATCCTGCTTAATGACTGAAGGATTTTAAGTAGCTATCCATAATAGAGATATTTTGGTACATTTAGAAAATAGAGTGCTTTCTAAAATGCTTTATTTTAGTTTATGCATGACTAATTTCGACTATCGTTATTTCATATTTCGTCGATTAAGGGGTTAATTAATTTATGGGCTTAGGGATAAGGGGTTACTGTTTAAGGGTTTAGGGGTTATGGGTTAAGAGCTTAAGGATTTAAGGGCTTAGGAGAATGGGTTAAGGTGCTATGGGGTTAATGTAATTGCTTAGGGGGTTAATTAGGACTGAGAGGATTTAGACGTTAATCATGGATTTTTATGGAGCATTATTGATAAGTTTTTATAGTATATTATGCAAAATATGAAATTAAGAAATAATATGACATTTCAATGATCAATACAAAATAAGGTCAATATGTTTTTTTATTATGGTCATGATTATATATCTCAGGAATTTTCTCACTTTTAACAAACTAGTCTCCTATGTTTGTGTCTTGAACAAACTAGCCTCCTATGCATTGATGATGGTGTTATCCTTCTCTTTAAAGCCCGAGTGTCCTTGGGGGCGTCGCGAGATGAGCACGCCAGGATGTTAGCCCGATAGGGGCACCCATATGATGATTTGGTGGGTCGACCCGACCTTGAAAGGGGCACCTACATAAAATAAGTAAGGTCGGTCCATGTCTTCCCATGAACATAGTTCCCACCAGGGGGTCTCATAATGATTTTTAGAAAATTTTACTAAAGTAATGTTTGGGTGTTAAAATTTTGTTTATAATTAATTGATTATGCAACATTGTACAAACAAATTATAATATTTTGTTGTCATTGATAAGAAAACAAAGGCAGGTTTCTCGGGTGCCCATGGGGGCATCACATGTTGGGGATGTTAGGTTTCTCGATGCCCATGGGGGTGTCGCGTGTTGGGAATTTCGGGGAACCCAACACCCATGGGGGTGTCACGTGCTAGGCACGCCAAGGTGCCCACCCGACAGGGGTGCTCGTGCAACGATTTGATGGGTCGACTCAACTTGGTAAGGTGCGCCCTTACAAAATAATTTGTAGAAAATCCATGTAGATTCAAACTAATATTTTTAATATGTTTAAAAAAAATACTTGAATCTACTCTACAAATTGCGGAAACCAATTACAATCGCAAAATCACATGAACAATAAAGAGAAATAATTTAAATCACACAACGCAAAGATTTTCCTGTGGAATTCCTCAACTAAAAATTTTTCTATGTCTATATTGCATAAGTCAAAGAATATGAGAACTTCTCTCTAGCTTGAGAGCTCTTTGCACTATCTTTTTCTATCTCACTGCTTCCTAGGCTAACTCTGACCAATACTTAGCCAATTTCCTAGCCTTCCAATCTTATTCTTCCTTGCGCATTTCAATGAGGAATTAGGCCCCTATTTAATAGGAATTTTTCCTCCATTGGGTTGCGCAGTTCCTTTAGGTTCTTCCTATGACTGCATGCACCATCTGTACAACTTGGATAATTATACAACTTGAAAACAAAGGAATAACTTGTTCAGAGTTTTTTTTTAGTAACCCAATATTTCAGACTTCAAAAGTGAGTCCATCATCAGGGGCATAGTCACTTTCTATGAACTCCTTCAGCTCATTGTCTTCCAACATTGCTTCCATCATGTCCTTCCAAGCTATGTAATTTGAACTACCCTCAAGGGAATATTCGAGACTCGATCCATAGAAATACATCCTGATCCTTTTAATGGTCCTAAAGTGTAGATATGAAAATTTGATTCACCTGCTCAAAAAAAACCTGTATTCTTCTCTTTTATAGTGATTCCTACTCTAATACCATGTAGAAAATACAAGTAGATTCAAACTGATTTTGTAATATGCTAAAATATATATATATATATATATGAATCTTCTCTGCAAACTGCGGAAACCAATTATGATTGCAAAATCACATGAAAAAGAAAGAGAAAGAATTTTAATCGCACAACACAAATATTTTGCTAGGGAAAGCCTCAACTAAAAACCCTGCCATATTTATATTGCATAAGTCAAAGAATATGGGAACAATAAAATGCTTCTCTCAAGTTTGAGATCTCTCTGCACTATCTCTGCCTGTCTCACTGGTTCGTATGTTGAATTTGGCCAATACTTAGCCAATTTCCTAGCCTTCCAAGATCCTGCTTCCTTACACATTTAAATGAGGAATTATTTCCCTATTTAATAGGAATTTTCCTCCATTGGATTTCCCGGTTCCTTTAGGATCTTCCTCTGACTACATGCACCATCTGTACAACCCGAATAATTATATAACTCATAGTACACTTCCATTTAACTCCAATATCAACTAGGTCTTCCTCATAAACGACATGCATGAGATACTTTTAGTGAATTATCATTTATCTGATGGATCATTGCATGTGAATTAAATCAGATTTAATTCACTTGACCTCTCACTAGTTCCTCCATCAGTTAGAACTAGTTAAAATGACTTTAACTCAAATAATTAAATTAATTAATTACAACTCAAAATAAGCTCAACAAGGGCTCCTATAATGTAGGAGACACTCTACATGCCTCTAGTTTCACCATCAACTCGAATTAACTCAACTAACTAAGTCTTACTGACTTAGTTAACTTGTACAAGTTGTCATGTGATGTGGAATTACACTTTCCTTCTAATTTAATTAAGGGAAAATTAAATTACAAGCCTCTTCTTGTTGCCATTTTCAATATTTATTGTTGCAAATTTCAACAGAAGTAATGTCGACCCATGACTTCCCATGAACAAATTTCCCACAAGGGGGATCATAAATATGATTTTTAGAAAAATAAGTAAATTAATGTTTAGGTGTTAAAATTCGGTTTATAATTGAATATTGATCATGCAGCATGGAAATAAAAAATGATAATATTTGATGAAATAATGATTTTTTCACTATTTCTCACAACAAGATGAACGTCTGCGCCCTGTGCCTGCCCGCACCAAGGCGGGGTGCCCATGGGGGCATCGTGTGCTGGGAATGCTAGGGCGCCCAGTGCCCATTGGGGCATGACGTGTTGGGCATGCCAGGGCGCCCGTGCGAAGAGTTGGTGGGTCGGCCCGACTTGGCAAGGGATCTTGCAAAAGAGAAGTAATTTCATCCCATGAATTCCCATGAATAGAGTTCCCACAAGGGGGTATCATAATGATTTTTATAAAATTAACTAAATTAATGTTTAGGTGTTAAAATTTGGTTTATAATTAAATATTGACCATGAAGCATGGAAATAGCAAATGATAATATTTTTTTTCATTAATGAGATAATGATTTGTGTTCATCGATTTTCACAACAGGGAAAATGCATGCGCCCTAGGTGGGCTTGCATGAAAGTGGGGCTCACAGGTGCCCATGAGGGTGTCGCTTGTTGGGCATGCTAGGGCGCCCAAGAAACGATTTGGTGGGTCGACCCGACTTGGCATGGGCCGCCCACACAAAAGAGGTAATCTCAGCCCCAACGTTGAAATTTTTTCAGTTTTTGCTCTTATGCATTGAAATTTGACATGGTTATGGAAGATGCATGCATTGATGATATGGGATGGTTTTGAGACTCAAATATGACTCACAAAATTATTTCGATAATCAAACGACAAAATTATAACATATATAAATATGAAGGAGATGAAATTATTTATTACAATTTACCAATTGTAGGGTTATTGGTGCTAATTGTCCTTCCTTCTCGTATGGAAAGTCATGAGTCTAGTCAGTCATGATCTGATGGAAGTCCTGGTTTCATAGGAAAAGCTTTGAGGTAAGGCTCTGAGATATAACCTATGATCTTTTTTGGTCTCCTCAAGCCCAATAAAAATATCCAGTAGCAAGGCATCTAGCTTGGGTTTAATATATCATTATAGAACAGACCTATAAGGTCTTTCGTTCAAGTGAGACTAGATCCTCTCCTAGGTGTCTTCTTCTAACTAGAACATAGAACTATATCTATGCACTTGTCCCTTCAATATATCCATAAGATGCCTTTCAAACATGCCTTACGGTGTACTGATATTTCCCTTGTGATGATAATTGTATCTTCTTTCACAAGCTCGATACTTCCTGTAATATTGTCTACAGTTGAAGCATCTAAGGTGATAAGTCAAGAAGCTCTACTCAAGGTTATATATTGATTGTCTTATTGAGTTCATGTCTGAGTTCTGTAGTTTCTCAACACTTACATATAATTTATCTGTTTGCTACCTTTAACAATAGGTCTAGTCCCCTGATATATTTGTAGCATTCTATTGCAAGTTTGTCCCTTTAGGGATTTCAATAGTCCCAAAAGGGCGTGAAATTTATCTTCAAAGTGTCACAACTCGATGGAGTGAGAGGTTTCTATTTTGAAAGACTTGTATAAATCTCAAAATGTTTCAAGATAATTATGGTCCCTTAGGGTGACTGAGCTTTGGATTAGACCTTCCAAATGAGCCTACAATGCCTCTATACATTTCGGTCTTGGTCCTTGTTAAAATTGGTTTCCTTATTGCATATTAGGACTACATCTAGTCCACAAAAGATGATTTTAACTAGTAACTTGATCACCTTCACAAAATTGCACAGAACTTATGATTTTCGGATCTTTGAAATGTGTTACAAGACCTTTGAATTTGAACATAGATATTTGATATTTCTCCTAGTATTCTCAGCCTCACGATGACCCAAAACATCCAAGTTTGTATTACTTATAAGTTGTATTGAGTTCCTTACTGAATTAAATATGAAAAATCTCTTGTGTGTCTCTTACAGTCATCAAGCCATCTAGTCTTCTCAATGAATATTATTATTGACCAATTGTAATCTCTATAAATTACAATGGATTTTTCATATACATCATAGGTAGTAGAGTGTATTTATGACGTTCACAATAAACCAAAGGGAAAATTCATAAGAAAGTGCTTGAATCTTCATATATTTTCCACTAACCAACCTTGTTTCTTTTTTTTTGTCAAGTGGTCTAAGTTCTTTAGAGATTACATCAGTATTAACATGTGGATTGAGAAACTGTGAACCAGGGACATCTAAGCCGTAAAAATCACCAAGGGATCACACTCAACCTGGGGCACACTAGCCCTTAACATGCATGGAATTTTTCCCATGGAGTTTCGAGTCGTTGACCTTCACATCATTGAGTGACTTAACAATACACCCCATTATTGTTTATTCCATGCCCCGTGGGCAACCAACCTTGTGATTGAATGAGAAGTTCTCATCGAGGGGAATTTCAAGGAGTTTTAGGATAGCTGGAAAATGCATTGTAGGGCTTAACTACAAGATATGCTTGAGAGCTACTATGTTGATCTTTGCAAGCCAATGTAGAGGTTGATTGATCAAATCACAAGAAAATACATGAAGATTAGCATAGTATGATTCATGGATGCTTATGGTTATCTAACGCCTTCTATTGAGTATTGAATGCCATGAATTGACATTATTGTTTCAATATGCTCTTCTACTCACCAAGAGATGGATTGAATGTGTACTAATGATAGTGATTTAAGACATCCTATAACAATTGATAAAATTATAAACTAAAGTCTACCTCTACTAATTCAAATCACATGATTTTTTTTAAATTTAACCATTAGTGTAAAATGATTATTAATTAATAAAATTAATCATTGTTTCTATCACATAGTTGTTAATTTTATTTTTTTAATAATATTTTATTTTTTTTGAAATTAACAATTACATTATAAATTATATTATTAAATCAAAAAACATATTATATTAATTATTATATTATGAAATCAAAACCATATTATATTGATTATTATATTATTATATCAAAACAATATCATATTAATTATTATATTATTAATTTATTATTATTAATTCCTAGCTTGTATATATGTTTTTGGCATGTCATTGCATATGGTTTTTGTATAGACTGTGAGTTTTCTCGGTGGCTTCGCTCCCTTGTACATTTGATTCTTGCAACAGACCTGGGGGTTTCTCTGTGGCTCCGCTCCCCATAATTGATTCTTGCAACAAATCTGATGGTTTCTCGATGGCTCCACTCCCCACAATAGATTCTTGTAGCATACCTCAGGGTTTCTTGGTGGCTCTGCTCCCTACATTGGATTCTTGCAACAAAGATGAGGGTTTCTTGGTGGCTATGTTCCCCACATTCAATTCTTGCAGCATACCTCAAGGTTTATTGGTGGCTTCCCTCCTTTCATTCGATTCATGCATGGTTTCTCAGGGGCTCCTCTCCCTACATTCGATTCAACATTCCCCTGAGTGTTTCTCCGTGACTACTCCCTACATTCATTTCTTGCATACCTAAGGGTTTATTAGTCGCTCCTCCCTACATTCCATTTAGTGTTCGCTTGATTTTTTCTTGGTGGCCCCTCCATACATTCGATTCTTTCAGTCTGGCTTGGGCTATTCTTGGTGACTTCTTCGTACATTCGATTCTTGCAGTCTGTCCTGGGATATTATCGGTGGCTCCTCCCTACACTTGATTCGACATTCCCTTCCATATGCAGACTCCTTCAAGAATCCATAGTAGTTGGTAGATTCAGGCACAAGGGTTAAGCTATGGTAAGTCCACATTCCTTCTTGAACACATGCAATTCTAGGTTTTTCAAAAAAATTGTCACAGTCCTAAGGCTAGGCACAATTGAGACTATTTATGCCCTAAAACAAAAAATTATTTTCTCAATGTATGCATTAATAAGATATAATTAGTAGCATGGTTATCAGTTAATTAATCTGTTCATTTCTTCTTAAGTCATTTTTTTAGTCATGGGGTATGACTTATTCATCCATATGTGAATATATTATTTAGTCATGGGCGGCTAGAGGTGGTGAACCGAGCAACCTTTTGGTGGTAACATGAAACCAATAAGTTCATACGTAGTACTCAAAATATGACGTGGTATCTGGAAGAGTTCATAAGGAAATTTAGGATAAAGAGTCAATATAGTAGTGGTGTATCCCCGCCCCGGGATACTTTGGACTGTAATTCTTAGTGGTTTGTTTTTTTTTCTTTGCTTCGTCACATATTCATTTTTCAAGCTCAACCAACAAGTTATATTTTTGAAGATTGTGGCTATTCGTACCCCTGTAAACAACAATATTGTTCTCTTCCAAAGTTTAATGATTTTGAATACAAGTATGTGGTTTTGAACTTGAGAATATGGCTACGTATAGTGCCCAGAACTATGATCCAATTAGAAATGAGTTCAATATTGAGAGGATAGATTTCTTGATTGTTCGGTATCTCGAAAATAGGCTTAAGATAACTCTTCTTACTTTTGAATACGACTGCACTTTTATTAGAGTGATAAGGTCTTGTGTGTGTGTGTGTGTGTGTGTGTGTGTGTGTGTGTGTGTGTGTATATATCAACCTAGATCCATCTTAACCCCAGATCTATCAAACACTGAGAGGGATCAAATCTCTTGAGGTGCAAACCTCTTTTTTGAGCATAAAACTTGAGAAAATGTTTGCACCTCAAGATATTTTATCCCTTTCGACGCTTGATAGATCCAGGGTAAAGATGGATCTAGGTTGGTTTCAGTAATGTGAAACCATGGAAAATTTGTTCAGCATATAATTATTATGATAATTTTAAATATGCTAAAAAAAATTAAGATTAATCTAGTCATTTAAATTTTAAATTTTCTCAATTACCTCAATTTGTTGACATGATAGAGACATTTAATAATTTGAATGATGAAAATGGATGAAATAAAAAATTTGGATGCAAAGTACAATGTAATAGCGTTGAATGATAAAAAATGTGAATAATAATAATGTAGTCAATTACAAATAGACTTCATTGTGATCAATCTCAAACTATTTTCTTTTATTATTCTTATTGTTACACATGTTAGTTTTTCCATATTTTCATATGGATCATATGAAAATGGCAGTTGAAACCGTCAACCATTCAAATCCTTAACTTGAATATTGTAGTAAACATCATACCTTGTCTCTCTTACTCTCCAATATTAATAGTAGATTTATCCAAAGTCAATCATTGTAACTTATGGAGTGTTAAACCTCAAGTAAGTTTCAATAGTTGTTATTTTCTATTACCTCATTTGAATGCGAAATGACTAACAATGTTGAATAATGGAAAATGGGAGTAATAAGAATATAGTTAATTACAAATAGTTTACAGTTTCCATTAGCAAACATTTATGTATGTGGACATTTTATTTAAGATGAAAATTCAAGTATTTTATTTATGGTTGAATTACTATAACACGGAAATCAATGCACATTGTCAATATTTTTTTGTGTTTACATTGAAATAAATGCACACCATTAATCTAATTACTTTAAAATTAATTTACATCATGCATCTAATTACATCAAATCAAAAATCAACATATACATTGAAATCAATGCATCTAGTGCAAGTATTCAAATAGAATTATAAATCAACATCTACATTGAAATAAATGCATCTAGTGCAAGCAATCAAATAGAATTAGAAATCAACATCTACGCTAAAATCAATGAATCTAGTACAAACCATCAGATATGATTAGAAATCAAAATTTACATGGAAATCAATGCATTTAGTGCATGCAATCAAATAAGATTAGAAATCAACAACTACATTGAAATCAATGCATATAGTGCAATCACTAAAATAGGATTAGGAATAAAAATATACACTAAAATAAATGCATTTATTTCAGTGAATAACATTGTATCTGTCTCTCTCTCTCTCTCCTTGCCAAATATATAGACAAATAAGGAGATATATATATATATATATATATATCATTATTTGTCTCTATTTCCCCCCCAAGCACACTTTCTCTCTCTCTCCATATATATTTATCTCTCCCTCCCTCCCTCTCTCACACTTTGTCTTCTTCCCTCTCTCCCCCTCCATTTATATCTATATATCCCTATGTATTTCCTCCTTTGTCTCTTTATATCACTTCACAAACGTACACACACTCTCTCCATATCTATCTGTATCTCCCTTCCTCACTCTTCCTTTCCCTCTCTCTCTCTCTCTCTTCCCCTTCTCTCCCTCTCTCCCTCCTTCTCTCTTTGTCTCTCTTTTTCCTTTCTCTCTCTCTCGCCATATATATCTATATACCCCCTATATCTCCTTCTTTCCTCTCTATATCACCTCCTCACACACACATGCACTCCCTCCCTCCCTCTCTCTCTATCTCTCTTCTTCCCTCTCTTCCCCCCTCCATCTATATCTCTATCTCTGTTTGTATCTCATTCGTTTTCTCTCTATCTCACACCCCAAACATACATAATCTCTCTCCCTCCCTCTTCCTCTCGCTCTCCCTCTTCCCCTTCTCACACTCTCTCCTTCTCTCTCTCTCTCTTCCTTCTTACTCTCCTCTCTCTTCATCTCTCTATTATCACTCCCTTTATCTCTCTATATATATTTATATCTTTATGTATTTCTTCTTCCATCCCTTTCTCCCCCGCTCAAAATACATCTCCCTCTCCCTCCCTCTCTCCCTCCCTCTCTCCCTCCCTCTCTCCCTCCCTCTCCCCTTCTCTCTCTCTCTCTCCAGTTCTGTCACTATCTCCCCCCTCTCTCCTCTCCCTCCCCTTTTCGTCCCCATACATATTTGTGTCCCTCTCTCTCTCCTCTCCTTCTCTCTCACTTCCCTAGTCTCCTCTTTCCCTCACTCTCTATCCATCTCTCCCTTGTCACTCCCTCTCTCTATCCTCTCCTTCTCACTATTTCCCTCATCTCCTCTTTCCCTTGTTCTCTCTTCATATTTCCTTTCTCACTCCCTATCTCTATCCACCTCTATCTCTCTATGTATTTTTTATTCCCTCCCTCTCTTTCCCCCCTAAAAATCCATCTCTCTCTCCTTCCCTCTCTCCTGTCTCTCTCCCCCTTCCTCTCTCATTTCCATCATCTCTCTCCCTCTATCTTCACCCACACAACACTCTTTCTCTCTGTCCACCCTCCGGATCTATCACTATCTCTTACTCTCTCCTACCATGTCCCCCCACCCCCCCCCCCCCTCTCTCCACCTCTATTTTTTTCCCTCTCTCTCCCCCTCCATCCATACGATCGAAAATTGTCATTTTGTGTAATCAATAATATATGTCGGGTCTAATATAATTATAATTATTATGGAGATGATTATTATTATAATAGATTCACTACAAGGAAAATACCCTCTAGCGGATGTTTTTGAGGAACCACAAATAAAAATACCCCATGCATTTATTTCTAGCAGAGGTTACTAGAGGATGTTGGCGGGCGTAGGGTTTTGTGGATGTTTTCCTATCGGTGCTCTTATCGTTAAAACTCACCCCGATGCTCTCAAAAAATGAAAGCACTGTTGCGGACAAAATCATTGGCACACCGGACACCGTGCACTCCATACACAGCCGCCCGGTGCGTCATAATATAATAGAGCACCAGTGCCTCACAACTCGTCTATGCCGGTGCATTCTAAAACACAACGCCAACACCGAAACCACCTGGTGCGGTAGACAGAAACTGCACCGGTGCATCATAAAAAAAAAGCGCCAAAACACAAACCGACTGGTGCATTTGTAGCAAACAGTACCGGTGCGCCTATAAACAACGTGCACCAGTATTTTTTTATTAAAAATAAAAAATAAAAAAAAACCCCCGGATTTTTCAGTTTTCCAGTGCTCCTGAGCTATCAATTACAGGTGCGCTCGATACCATAGAATGCACCGGTGCACACTAACATTGGCACACCGAAGGGGCATCCAATTATTGTAATGCACCGGGGCGTCAATACTCTTCGCACGCCGGTGCATCATAAAACACCGCGCCAAAACATAAATGAGTCAGTGTGTTCTTCTCTAAGAGCACCGGTGCGCCAAAAACCACACACACTGGAATAACGTTATATAAAAAAAAATATTTAACGCCAAAAAACCGGTGCTTTGTGACTATTACGCACCAGTGCTTTACCATTACGCTGCCCCGGTGTATCATCAAATTTTAGCGTCGAAACTTAAACATCCCGGTGTGCGGTTAGGGAAGTGCCCCGCCGCGTTATAAACAACGCGCCAAAATTGATACCGCCCGGTGTGGTTTTATTGAACCGCACCGGGGCACTTATAGACCCCGCGCATCGAAACAGGGTTAATTAAAAAAAATTACGGCCAAAAAACTTCATTATTCACTTTCCTCAGTGCTCCAGAGCTCTCAAGCCCCAGTGCTATTTCCTTATTTCTGAGCCGCCCTAACATCGGTGCTCTCATTGCACCCATTGCACACACTGCTGCTCTGCACTGGCCACGAATCTCCAGCTTTCATTTTGAAAAACAATGGGCAAATTTTATTTTCCAAATTTTACAGCCAATATGCCTCCTCGACAGCGAAATTTACAGGTATTTTTCTAGTTTTTCTATAATTAAGCCTTTTAGTGGATTAGAAATTGAAATAAACTTAAAAATAACCATTAAAAAAGAAAGAAAGAAAAAAATTGTCGTGTGGTGCGCTCGAGTTGTTCAGCTTGCACCGGAGAGCAATGCTACCTATAAAATTTACAGATAGCATCGCTACCGGTGCTAACAGTAACCGCACCGTTTTTGGGGCGATGCCAGAAGGCGCCCCGAATAATTTTAAACAAAAAATTTAAAAAATAAAATAAAAAATGCGGTGCGGTCATTTATCCAGGCGCATCGTTGCCCCCGGCAATCACAGTGCGGTGCGTTGATTTTATTTGCCGCCCCGATTTATGTCAACGCATCGCATTTTTCATTCTGAGAGGATCAACGGTGCGGCTGGCTAAACGACCGCACCATGAACTATGTCATTGGCATGAAGTCGGTGTGTTGACACGACCATATGCGTTGGGGCGTATATTTCAGTCATCGCATCGCTATTCTGAATTATATGCAGTCCACGGTGCTTGAAAAATAGACATCTGCACCAAATCCGGTGTGGTCTATTTCATTAGGGGCCCCGGGGATGGTGCGCTAAAATATTATGACGCACCGACACCGGTGCGTGACTGTTTTTATGGAGCACCGACTTGTATGTTTGTTTTTTTTTCAAATATATATATATATATTTATAAATACATTTCTGTTTCAATTTAATATATATATATATATATATATATTTAATATGGCAATGATTCAGAGAGAACAGCAGCAACAGCAGCAACAACAAGCAGAACAATATGACATGATTCGCTAATGGGAGGAGAGGGAGAGGGAGAGAGATGGATGCCCTCACCCTATTACTGCAGATACCTAGGAGATCCTTATGCAGGTAGGCCTCCTCAAGTTCTATGAGGAGGCTATTTCCAGACTAAAGGCCCATAGTGTGCTTTTGAGACATCTTATCGGCAGGTGGAATGCCCACCGACAGGATTTTTAGGTTGGTCCTGACCAGTGGTACACACCCACTGAGGAGGACATTTATTTTATTACAGGACTATCGAGGAGAGGGGTGGATTTTCCCTCATTATTAGACGTGCCAGTTGGTTGTGTATCAGGGAGTCAGTTAGTTTACTCCCAGAGATACATTGGAGCACATGTATTGTCTCCTTCAGAGTTTCAGGTACCTAGAGGTCAGTTACGTATAGGTGCTTTTGGTAGACATGACGTGTAGTGCCTCTCTATTATCACTTCAATCATTTCGCACAACACCAGTGACAGGCAACGCATTAGTTGCTCACTTTTATATTACGTTGATTCTTTAGTACAACAGCCACGACTGGTCAGGTGGTCTGCCATTTTTTTGCGACAGTTTTGTACGACCTTAGATAGATGTCGTGCTCATGCACAAGGGAGGGTCAACTTCCCTTTTGTTTCAGAGTTGTTTTGTTTATTTTTTGAGATGTTTCCAGAGATGAGACTTAGTTTTGTTTGACAGCCTCGTAGGCCGATGTTCGAGGCCCAGATGTGCATGTGGGGGCAGATGATGCCCAAGAGGGGAGACACTATGTTTCTAGCAAGGATATCACATGATTCGCTGAACTTACTAGCCAGTGTTGGCGGGCTGCATCCCTTCATTATGGTCCCATGTCCTTATGTTGGACTAGATTGGCGAGGGTGTCCCAATATCCTCTTCACTCCTGATGAGCTACCAGATGATAGAGGTAATATTACTGTTTTATTTATATTTATTCTAACATGTTCTTTAACTTGTTTTTATTAAATTGTGTAATGAAATTGTCTAATTATTGTTGTGTACTTGTATATATTTTGCAGAAATTGGCTCTTTTGATGGCGATGAGATGCCGGATCCACCACATGATCCAGGTGTCGATCCTGATGATTACGATCAGGAGATGGCTGATGCGCTGGAGGATGAGGACGGTGGCGCAGCAGAGAGTCATGCTGATCCTGCGCCTCATGGTGCACAGGTACCGCCTTTTGCTAGGCGTGGTCAACTTGAGACCAGATACCGGATGGAGTTGGGCAGCCAACTCTGTGGATTGATTTCAGATGCGCGCATTAGGCTAGCTCATTACAGAGAGATACAGGGTGATGATAGACTGTTACGGATGTGGAGAGGCATGTCGCATGACATGTACGACCTGATGCGGGATGTCGTAGGAGCTATGACAGCTGTTACGCGATTGAGGAGGATTGTCCGTAGCTATAAGCGTAGTTGAGCTGCGGCACGTGATGGACAATCCGCCAGCAGCGACTCATATGCATCTCGTGATCGTTCACCTCGCGGCGCGCCTGATGATCAGCATGAGACTCCACTGGCAGCATCTGACACTAGTCATCATGGAGATGAGGTTGGACAATTAGCCACGTCTAGTCAGTAGCTTGCAGCATCCATCATGAGTACTAGTCACGATCATCATGAGCAGGCTGGACGAGCAGCGATCTTTGCCGATGCTAATGTTTGACGAACCTCGCCCTGCGCCTCATATTGATCATGTTGGCCTACCACCGGCCCGAATGCATCCATCGGTACTAGTACTTAGTGATCATCATGATCATGAAGCGGCTAGTCAACCATGTCGTGTTGAGTGCACCCGGCTTTGCGAGCGGGCCGCATCACACATTGCTAGTGTTATTGATGTTGTTATACCACCATTACTTTGATCCATGAAATTTATATTAGGTTGTATATTTGTAACATGCTCACTCCTTAGGAGCCATTTCTACATGAAAAATAACTAATCCATCTAAACACAAGTGGGTTTTCCATAAATATAACTAGTATCAATAAATAAAAATAACATTTAGATCTGTTGAATGATATTTTTTTAGTGCTTTATAGCATCATCTTTGAATTGTAACATTGCTTCTTAATAACTCTTGTTTACATTACGTGCCAATATTTATATTAAAAGAACAATAATATTAAGAGAATAATAATAGTATTATATTGAAAAAAAACAAATAAATTAATTTAATAAAAAATATTTAAAAAAATAGTAAAAATATGTAGAATAATATATATAATAATTATAAGAAAAAAAATAATAATTTAGAAATTTTGCATTAATGAAATATAAAGTAATAGGACAATTTTCAGCATTCCTTCTTGTTATGTTTGTAACTTAATTGATAAGGGAGGAATGTCTAGAGCTCTATGGTGAGGTTGACTTAGGGATTTTTCAGGACAAAAGGTTGAAGGGTGGTGTATGGTGGAAGAAATGGTTGATTTCTTGAAAGATCCTCGAGAGGGCCAACAAATATGGTCTGGCGAAACTCCAAGCCATCATGAGTCTCCCCCAATGCCAACAACTCAAATGGGAACTTGTTTGCTAAAGGAGGACATTTTAAAGATTATAGGTGAGTTGGTGAGAGCCACTCTAGTTATGAAAATTCATAATGGATTCATCATGCGATAGAATTTCACATCCAAATGCATCACAATAATTACACAGTGAATTCGAGGCAAAGGTATTCTATGGGAAGTACAACCTGGAAGATCTAGTGGATCAATATTTATATTCTCTAGGCATGTATATGGTAAAAAAATTGTCTCTGACACAATGGAATTTACCCTATGGATAAAACTCCTCTAACAAAGTGCCACTAGATCTAATATCAAGTTCTCTCAATTATTTGGTTAGAAAAAAGGATTATGATGTAGGTTCTTTATTGGTTTAGGGTGACATTAGAGGAATGTGAAATGATGACCTGGGGAGTGGAATATCCCCCTTCAAAACCAAGGCATGTGATTCAGAGTCTTGGTACTTAGAGGAACAAATAAAACTAGGAAATATGAAGCAGTAAACCTATAGTTAGGGGATAATATCACATTACATGGCATTAAGAAAATGGAGGATTCAGTGATTATAGGTTGATTTCCAAGAAAAATAATGGGAGGTGAAACCATTAAGATTGAAATGCAAGAAAATTTTGAAATTGTGCTAGAATACCCTCTTAGGATGAATGCATAGTTGATAGGGATGAGAAGGTGAGAGTAGGGATGGCGGAGCTCTGGAACTAGGGTTTTTTGGTCGCAATCTTCCACCCTCGACAATGGTTTCCACCTAGGACTAGATCTGTCGTGCTTGCAACCACGAGGGGCCCTCGGGCAGAAGCGGGACACGTCGAATATGGAGGAAGACACATGTTGAGGGCGTGAACCTTTTGAAGCATTGCCTGGTATGAGGCAAGAGGCCATAATGTGGCTTGACAGGTGGAGGTCGTTGTCACTCTTTCGGGATTGCGGCGAAGGGAGTTAGACGACCAACGATACCCCGCTTGTTCATTTTCCGATTTCAGTTTTCCTTTTTTCATTATCTTGCACTAGTTAGGGTTGATTCGCCTCTATTACCCTTTTGGTGGATATTTTTCCATTTTACTAAACAGCGTTTACCATGTTGCCTCTGAAGGTTTCTCACCGACTTGGAAGGGAGGGAGGCTAGGGCTTGTCATTGTATGTCGAAGGAAGGTAGGGTAAAATTGGGTTTTAATCTTCTTCTGTAGGGATGACCTAGAAGGGGAAGGGTTAGAACAAGTTTTTGGTGCTGTCACTAGTTAAAGAAGGGTGAAATGGTCAAAGGTTCAGATAGAGTGGAGATAGAACCCGAGCCGGAGGACATGCTAGCCATGTGGGGAAAGGAGATAACCGACCAGAACATCCTGGATTTCATTGGGCTAGCTGGGAAGGAATCCTACCTGTCGGGAGGTTCGAGAATGGAATGGGGGGTTGATGAAGTGTCGGATGGTTGCCTAGGGATCCCCTGCAAGGTGGTGAAGGTGAAGAAGCAGATGTCAGTCACCTCAGCATAAATTTTGGGTGCTCCACTAGGGTCAAAGGACCAGCATCGCGAAAACAGCTGTTTACAAAGGATTCAAGAGCTGCAATGCCCTTACCTCAAAACAGGAGGCTTGGAGGATATATTCATTAAGCGCTCAATTTCATTGTTGAATTTTTCAAATGGTCTTAAGACGAGCCTCGGGGAATATTCGGCGGAGGGTCACACGAGCGCGAAAGGGAATTTAGATCAAGGCACAAGCACTAACCTGCCTTCTGTGACTGCGGGGGAGAGCTGACTGGAACACTTCCTCTGGGAATCGAGATCAGTTCACATAGCCGAAGAGATCTCAGAAGGTAGGTGCTCAAAGCAGGTTGATCCCCTAAGTGACATTCTTTTGGTTGCGGATAAAGAAACCCTCATAGGTTCGGTGGGTCTGTGGCCTCTTTGCAATGCACATTTGGGCAGAACATTTTGTTAGAAGCTTCTCCAGGTCACTTGTCTCCTTTGGCAGGGAATGGGTTGGAGGGCTCTATCAGTAAAGAAGTGTCGTTGATGAACCTTCGTGAACCCGAGGAGCTCCTACCACCATACTCTACGCCTTTTCTTCGGACAACGTTGGGGATTTGGATGCATCTCGCGGACAAAAGAAAAAGATAAAAGGAGTCAGGTGAAAAGATAAAATCGCAAATCTAATATTGGGGGTGGAAGTGAGGGTCGAAAAAGTTAGGAATACTTTTGAAATTACTCTAGTGGGCAGAGAAAATGGGAAAAAAAATTAGGCTAGTTACATAAAGGAATGGGCTACAAAAGCCTGGAAGATGGCCCCAGACCCTCACTTCGAGGTTCTCAATCTCATAAATGGGTGGTTTATGGTGAAATTCAAAGTGGCAGAATCAACAAACTGGGTCTTAGAACAGAATTGGTGCTTCGGGCATACCCCGATTGTCTTCAAACCCTGGACACCCCTTTTTGATGCCCAAAGGGAGAAGGTGGTTGATCTCCCCATCTGGGTTAGACTTCCGGGTCTCCCCCACCAGCTGTGGACTCCAAAAAAATTTAGAGACATAGGGAATGAGTTAGGGGTCTTCCTGGAGGCAGACATGTCTTTCACTCACACAGGGGAATACGGTGTGGCTAGAATCCTGGTCTGACTCAATCCCCGTAAAATCCTTTTTGAGGCCATTCAGCTACATTACAGGAACTAGTCATTTATTCAAGCACTGGATTACGAACAGCTACCCTTTAGGTGCCACAGATGCCACACATATGGACACAAGGCAAAGTATTTCCCCCTCCCTATGCGCAAAAGGCCCAATAAAAAGAATAATAAGGACCTACGAACTCTTGCAGAAGAGGAAAATCAAAACAAGGAAAGTAAGGAGGTGGATTCGGAGGGTGGTTCTAAAGAAAAATCTCATGAACATTTACAAAATTAGGACCTTCAGCAATCGCTGCGGGAGATAAGGAACCTCACGGAGATTGAGATGGAGGCAGCCCTAGACCAGGCTCCATACCAGCTGGCCTCGGAGACTTTGCCTGCGGAAGGACCCGAGGGCACCCTCTCTTAACCTCTTAATTCATTTTTTGTTTTTGTCTCTGAAATTATAGCTTTTGAATCAGAGCCTGGTCCCTCCAGGCCTTCACATATTGTAATTACATAATATTTTGTATCCCAACCCTGTCATCCCTTAGACAGTACCATTATTTCCCTTCCCAGGCTGAGTTCCCCTTTATCCACGAGCCCTTCCCAATTCCCTCTACTCCCTCCCGCAGCTCTAGATCGCATCCCATATAACCTCCGACCCCAAGATCGCAAGGAAAATATTTTGGCTGTGTTCGAGGGCTTGGGCTTATCGGGTGATCCTCCTCCCAGGCCAAAACAAAGGGGGATGAAATCGAACCTTTCAAAAGGCCAGGTGAAATCCAAGCTATATATCGTAGATGGAAAACAACACATTTCGACATGGGTTCTTAGAGAAGTGCAAACCCCAGGCCTGGTTAAAAGATGATTATTATATCCCACAATTGTCGTGGGTTGGCTAGTAAACCCAAAAAACTAGCGCTCAAGACCTTGTTTGATTTCTACAAGCCTGATGTCATCATGCTGCAGGAAAACCTAGGGGTTGGTGAAGATGTTCAGCTTTCTCTGGAAAAACTATGTCCCAGTTGGACTTTCCTAGGCGTCGATGCCAAAGGGAGATCTGGTGGCCTAGCCACTAGTTTCAGGAATGGGAAGTTAAACTTGTAAACTCTTGGGGTTTGGATTTGGTTTTAGCTATCAAGATTTTTTCATCCGATTTGGGGCAAAACTTCACCCTCATGAACATCTATGGTCCTTGTCAGGACAAGGAGGCTTTCTGGTCTACTCTTTGGGACAAATCCTTCTTGTTGGCTCCAAACCTCATCCTAGGATGGGATTTGAATTTTTCCATTGACCTTTTTGATTCCTGGTGGTTGAACATTTGTCCCGACCCTCTGTCAGACTTTTTCTCCTCCTGGATTTGTGAAGTTATCCTCTTGGACCTTAATCCCTTAAAATTGAAACCTTCTTGGAGAAATAGGAGAGCAGGGGAAGACAAGGTCGCTAAGAGATTGGATCGCTTTCTGATCAAGGATGATCTAATGGACAATGTTCTGATGCTTAGACAATGGACTGGGGAAGGGAGGGACTCGGATCATCACCCCATTCTTCTAGAGCTCAGAGGAAGAACCTATAAACCAGGCGCCCCTTTTAAATTAAATTCAGGATGGCTATAGGAGAAGTATTTCAACTCCCTTTTCAAATATTCATGGATCCCTCACACCCCTGAAGATCCTCTTAATGTCACGGAATTTTTCCTGAATAACCTCAAAATAATGAAGAAGGCCACCATGGCCTGGGATAAGAAAAAGAAGGTTGATGAGGAGGCCTGTTTATCCTGGATTGGGAAGGAATTAGAAAGACTGGAGGATCCCGAAGAAGATGGTTATGAGACCCTAGAGAAAAGAGAGGTGATCAAAGGTCTCAAAGCCAAAAGAAGGAAGATCCTGCTAGTAAGGGAGGATGAATGGAGACTAAAGAGTAGGGAAATCTGGTTATCTACTGGGGACGAAAACACCAAGTTCTTCCATAACTACGCTACGGGCCGGAAAATCTCCAATACAATATGGGAAATGAGAGATGAGGACGGTGTAGTCACATATTTCGATGGTATTTCCGAAATGGGATCGAACCATTTTAGAAGACTATATAAAGGCCCAGAGAGAGATTACTATTTTTGCAGTGGTCAAGGTAGCCCAGCTCTTCCCGGGCTACCTGGATGAAGAACGTCTGGAATTGCTTGCCAATCGGGTCACCAAAGAAGAAGTAGAGGGAATATTAAAGGCCATGCAGAGGGACAAAATTCTAGGCCTGGAAGGGCGGACTGTGGAATTTTACCAGCACTTATTTGAAACTCTTGGAGATGATCTGACAGTTGTGGTTGAAGCATCCAGAATAAGTGGTGTAAACCTGGAATCTTTGAACTCCACCTTCATCGCCCTCATTCCCAAGCTAGACTCCCCAATTTATTTTGATGATTTTTGGCCTATTGCCCTCTGTAACTACCTTTATTAAATAATTGCAAAATTCATTGCCGAAAGACTCAATCCTATCCTCTCAAAACATATCTCAAAGGAACAATTTGGATTCCTGAAAGGAAGACAGATTCATGAAGCCATAGGGGTGGCTCAAGAAGTCCTTCACAACATGAAGAAACATGGACGGAAAGGGTTGATCATCAAACTTTACCTCTCAAAGGCTTATTACAAGATCAGTTGGATGTATATTAGACTCTGGCTCACTCATCTAGGCTTTCATTATGACTTCATAAGATGGGTGATGGAATGTATCACTGACATCAGTTTTGCAGTGCTGATAAATGGGGTTGCTTCCCCTTTTTTCAAAAACGAAAGAGGCCTTTTGCAAGGATGTCCCCTCTCCCCCCTTCTCTTTTTTTCTAGTAGCTGAAGGCTTAATCCAAATAATTTTAGATGCCAAAAGGAAAGGAGGAATAAGGGGCGTGAAGGTAGCTACAAATCTTAGTATCACACATCTACTATTTGTAGATGATATCCTTCTCTTCAGTAATGGTAGTTGCAGGGACTCCTTCCATCTCAAAGACTCCTTGGTTCTATTCCTAAAATCCACCGGAATGAGCATCAATCATCACAAATATTCAATCATGGTTACGGTACATTCGGAGGATGAATCCAGAATTTCCATAGACTACCTTCCTTTTGTGGTTAGACGGTTTTCTGAAAGTATCTGATACCTTGGATTCCATCTTAAGCCTAATTCTTATCATATAGTTGACTGGATGTGGATGGTGGCCAGAATTGAAAAAAGAGTTAAGTGTTGGTGTTACAAATGGTTGTCCAGAGCGGGGAGACTCACTCTCATCAAATCTGTTCTAATGGCCATTCTTGTCTATTGGGAACTACTCTCATGGATTCCACGAGGGATCTTGGAACACATTAGGAAAATCTCTCATAAATTTTTTGGGGCAGGATCCAAAGAGGACCACTCCCTGTCTTGGGTGGCCTGAGATAAAATAGCCCATCCAAAATAATGGGAGGATGGGGAATAAAGGAGCTTCCCTCCTTCGTCAAGTCCCTTGTGGCTAAAATGGGATGGTCACTTCTCACCAAGGACTCCCTTTGGTCCATGGTAATGAGAAGGAAGTACATTGACCTTGGAGACATTCTCAATTGGGTCTAGAACCTTATCAAGTCCACTAAGGGTGGGTCGGTGGTCTGGCGGGCCACCCTCGGAGCCATAGATCTGATCGTGGAAGGTCTGGTTTGGAAGTTTGGAAATGGGGAGCAGATTAGATTGGGGTTGGACCCTTGGGTCAGTTGCAATGGAGCTTATTTCCTTCCAAAGGCATACAGATCCCATCTCACAGGCAAAGGTCCTTTATTCCTCAGTCAAGCCAAAAAACTAGTAGCCATGTCCATCTGGGCACAAGGATGGAAAAATAAGGACGATCTCCAGCTTGATCCAATTTGGGCAGAAACTTGGAAGCTATATACTAATGAACTACTTAGAACAAATGTACGCATCTGAGATGACCTAGAAACTCTCAGATGAGGATTTGCGTCTTTAGGTTTGTACTCACCAAAATCTGGGTACTCTCATATAATGGGGAAGAAAGGTTGGGCGAAGGCTGAATGGTGGCATAAACCCCTCTGGAAGCTGAAAAACCCAGCAAAAGGTCGCCTCTTCTTCTGGTTCCTATTGGAAAACAATATCCCCTCATGGGACAATCTACAAAAAAGGAAGGAGGGCCCAGGGAGATGCCCCTTAAGCAAACAGGACACTGAATCGGTGGCCCATCTATTTCTCTTCTGTTCCTTCAGTCTAAAGGCATGGGAAGAGGTTTGAAATCTGGTAGTTTGCACTCAAAAATGGGGCGGTCCTTCAATTAAGGAAGCCTGGCAGTCATGGTGGAACGGTTGCCTGACTAAAAAACAAAAATTGATCCCCCTGATTATGGCCTCGGGAATTTGGTTTGCCTAGAACCATGTTATTTTCAGGGATGAAGATACTCCTTTCCACATTGTCGCTCAGAATGGAGCAGACATCTACTCCCTTCTCCCAAAACAATAATCTTCAACAAAGAAAAGGGTCATCACCCCTGAGATTATTAGGGGGGATATCCCGTGGACTTAATTTGACGGAGCATCAAATCCGGCGAACCTGTGTGGTGCTGGAATTTATATTCACCTAAACCACTCAAGAATATTGGAAGTCTCTATCGGCCTTGGTCAGGGCACAAACAAATATGTTGAGATCAAAGCTTTACACCTCCTCCTATGCTAGCTTACACATCTGCATATTACTTCTTTTTAGTTATTTAGGGACTCACTCAACATCATCAAATGGTTTAATAAGGAATTTGTTTTTTCAAATTATGTTTTACGTCCTATCCTTGAAGAATGCTAGTTACTGAAGAACTATTTTACTCACATTGATTTATGTCATATTTACAGGGAAAGGAATGTCGCTGCAAACCTCCTTTCTAAGGAGGGTTTACAGCAAAATTCGGGCAGCTGGAGGACATGAGAAATAGGGCCGGAAAGCTCTATGGATTCAGACCATCCTCCATTTTCTTGAGTGGTTATCAGTTGTTTTTTCTCTATGGATTTACTTCCAGACTCTCACACTTTATATTGCTGAAAACCATAATATGTATGTTCCACAAAACTCAGTTGAGGATTAGATCCTTTGATGCTCCTCTTCAAAACTTTGTATATTATTTGTTTCATTCTTGTTTGGGTTGTTTTTCCTTATAAGAGGAGGCCTGGGAACCCAATTTTTCTATGATTCATGTATCAGGATATATATCTCTGTTTTTCAGGTTGTTTTCCTCTAAAGAGGAGGCCCAAGAAAAGCTTATACTTTTTGGGGTTTCTACTCTAGGTCGACGAACAGTTGGTTGTTTTTCCCTTGACCAAGGGAAGATTATGAACTTTCACACCCTTTCTGGGATGGGGCTATGAGAAAGGGTCGAACTTATTTGGCCGCAAAATGGGAAGAGATTGGATCTCTCCCAAGAAATGCTTAAATGTATGTACACAGTTAACTTTTTTTTAATATAAAGAGTTCGATTTTTTCATTGGAAAAAAGGATGAATGCAAAATTTCAAAATTTTCCTATATCCAAGCCTCAAGGTTTCCACCTCCCTTTTTTATTATTGAAATCAACCTATAATCATTGAATCCTCCATTTTCATAATGTCATGCGATGTGATATTATCTCCCAACTATAGGTATACTACCAGCTACTCCCCATTCATCCTTCTCTCCATCATCCTTTCTTTTGGTTTAGTTGTCATCAATCACTCACAATAGTTCATTGTTTGCCACATCCTATGACAAGGAGCTTAGAAATGCCCAAAAGTTAATGTTGTTACAAGAAGTAATAAAGAGAAATTCCAATTTAAAAATGAAAAACAAAGGTAAGGGATGAGTGATAAAGTTAAATCCAATATAACTTTAACTCTACCACTCATATGAGGCCAAACCTCTTGTCCCATACATATCATCCCTATCAAAGTAAAAGGAACTTAAAAGAAACATCCCAACTCCTATGAGCAATGAATTGTTTAGACTGAAAAAAGGAGAATTGAAATGAAAGTAATGAAGGCTTTCTAAGTAAACCAATCAAAACAAAATAAAATAGTGGAAAATAAAAGGTCGAGGAAAGGGTAACTTAAGCATGAATCACTCCCTCTACAAAGGTTCTCATGGATGATGATCTTACAAAGGCCATGTATAAAACTATGACACCACTTATGAAGTCCATCCTTAACCATATCGCTTACCATATACACATATCAATTGAAGGATTAACCTAGGAATCATTCTTCCACATAGGATTTTTCTTTAATTTCCATTAGCGAGTGACTAATAAGGTAGTTAGTGGCCCTCCCATAACTAAATTTGGAAAATTACATAAGGTCTGAGCTAATGTGAATTTTGAAGGAGATATCTAATGTGATCTACTTATGTGGCTTTAGCACTAAACATGATTTACTTTTTATGTCATGTTGTCTCTAGTATACATGTGGGTTGGTCTCACTTGATTCCATAAGCCTTTCTCAATGATGACATAGAGATATACATGGTCCTTTAGAGGACATTGATCATTTTTTCTCCCACAATTCATGAATTATGTTGCATGCCCTTTGGAGGGCACTATATGATGGACATAAAAACCTTAATGATAATAATTTGACCATGAGATGAGTTGGCACCTTGTTTAAGACACCGTCTCTCATTTTACCATGGATGTTACACCTTGGGGCTAAGGCATCACACACTTGACCTTGACATGTCACTTTGAGAGGGTGTGAAGCCACTTAACTTTATTGCATTGGATTCATGGCATAGGACTTAGTGATGATCATACACATCTTTGGAGAGGTCATGGAGACCTCCTTAATGACATCATGATGATGAGCTTGAACATTACACATATGATGGGACATCTAACATGATGATTATGGGGCACTTGTTTGAATCTACCTAGCACATTTTATGATGAGGTGACACCTTTTCATAAAATGACATGACCCTTAGAGATAAATTGCACCTTTTGGGGAGATGCATGACTTTTGGAGCATTTACACCCCCTATTGGAGATTCACGCAAAAGCATCCTTGAAATATAATTGATTTAGATATTCACTTGAAATATTAAACATTTCATATTAAAGGTGAAGAAAAAGATGAACACTTGGTACAATCGATGGTTGTCCAAAAGTATTCATTTGGTCTTGGTTAAAGTTTTCTTATAAGTTATTCCAATTTACATTTTCCTTGCTTGAATCCCAAAAGGTGTATTGGAAAGAATCAAACATTTATTTCAAAGCGTCATTGATCAAAATAGATAGGAAAGAAAGGAATTTTATTGGCTTCTTGAAGAAAATTAACTAATCTAAAATCACTAGGAGGATGGGGGCCTAAAGAACATATTCATATTTAGAAAGAATTTTACTACAAATAATGTTTGGTGACTTGTTCAAGGTTCTCCACTATGTGCTCAAGGCATAAATGAATGTTTGGTGACTTGTTCAAGGTTCTCAACTATGTGTTCAAGACATAAAGATACAAGTGGAAGATACAAGTGAACAACAACAACGACTTGTTTGGTGAGAGATAGGTCTTCGAGAAGAGGATGTTGAAACATGGCAAAACCACACAAAACATAACTATTGTATTAAACCAACATAGATCCATCTTACATCTAAATCTACCAACCACCAAGAGGGATCTCTCAAGATATAAACCTCAAGATACAAACTTCTTTTTTAATGCAAGACATGAGCAAAGATTTTCACCTAGAGAGATTTGAATCCTCTTTGACACTTTGATTCTTTATAATGCTATTTATATTATATACAAACTTCACATCTCTATATATGAAATATGTACATGGAATTTTTATGTTTTATAATTTTTTTTAATTGTTTATATGATATGCATAGCATAAAATTTATCTAATATATATAGAGAGGGCATGCATATTGCAAGTACTAAGTTTTAATATATTGATTAGCTAAATTTAAGCTTGAAGTTATAAAATATCACAATTATAAATTTTAATTATATGCACCTATAATATATATATATATATATATATATATATATATATATATATATATATATATATATATATATATATATATATATATATATATATATATATATCACTTCTTTATATATAAAAATATTCTTATTTCTAATTATATTGAAATTTTGATGTATATGGTACTTGTAACATATTTTGTAATTTATTTATTCATTTATTTATTTATTTGAATTTTAAAGTTTTTTTCAAAGCTTACACATTTTTTTAATCACTATCATTTAAATTTATTTTAATGTGATTTCATAATTTAGCATAAATTTTACACATTTTCTTTAATCATCATCATTTAAATTCATTTTAATGTGATTTATATTATGACAATTGTTTATAAATTTATTAATAATAACAAAATTACGATATAATAAATTGAATTGAGTAAACATTACATCACTAGATCTAGCAAGAATATGATACAAAGTGCTTAGAACTAGAAGTAATTACAACCCACATATTTGGTGCTAGGAGCAAATATGAAAATTTAAATGCCCATCAGAATAGAATTTTGTGTGGTTCCTTTTGAACAACAAAGTACTAACCTAAGCCATCTTATAAAAAATAAACTTTGCAGGTATAGCATTATAAAGAATCAAACAACTTTCATCTCATTATGTCTTAAACTTATTCAAAGGAAGTTTGGTTGGAGAGAGAAAATCTGAATGTCTAAAAAATGTTGAAAGCAAAAATACCATGGCAAGAGCCTTCAAACCAAAAATGCATGAACAAGGAAACTAATAGGTATAGAGCTCTTCCTCCCTTTAATATTTTGGGAATATGGTTGGCTAAGACTTTAAAGCTCTTACAAAAAATGATACAATACCAACTTTGTGCTATAGAAAGTCTAAATATTTTATCTACCTTTCCCTCATATCTAGAAATATAATCCACAAAACAATGTGCCAAAAGCCAAGAGATAAACTAAACATGAGCTAATGGCTCTCAAACTTCTACTAATGCTTTCACTCGTATGTTTTTGCATATTTAACAAGACAAAGACAAGAAAAGAAAAGAAATAGATTATCTAAATATAATGTCATGTTTCATGAGAAGCCTCCAAAAACTTTCAAAAACACACACACACACACAGATATATATATATATATATATATATATATATATATATATATATATATATATATATATATAACATTGTTTTAATATATTTCACTAAAAAAATATATTAACTTTCTTTAATAAAACATTTCAAAAACACCCCACCCCATTGTGATAATGAATCCTTTTCATCCCCACATTATCTCCTTCAATCCTATCCTCTAAATTGAGTTAATTAATCCTTTTCATCCCCACATAATATATTTTTCAATGCAAGGTAATTAATCATTTTCTCCCGCGCATTATATCTCTTTCAATACTAAAATTGACCAAGAGACAAACCATATATATTAACTCTCAAACTCCTACGCATGATTTCACAAACAATATATAATGGTTCTCAAACTCCTACTCGTGCATTCACTAATATTATTTTGCACATACATAATGGCTCTCAAACTAAGATTAGCCTGAGACAAACCATACAATGACTCTTAAAATTTAATAGTGCATGTTATTTCTACCATGTATTCACTTATTCTTTACCATACATTATGTTTTTCAATAAAGGTTCACTTAACCTTTACCATGCATTATGTTTTTCAATAAAGGTATCATGTTCATGGGAGGTCTCCAAAAGCTCTTAAAGAGATTCTTTTAAATATATACATTTCTAAGAATTTTGATCTGCTTGCATCACAAAGTAAATCAATATTCCAGTCATTAGGTTATTCTGAGAAGCCTGCGTATCAGTGTGCGAGCACTGGTAAGAACCTAAAGCGGCCAGAATATATAGGATTGTCTATATGTGTGATTATATGTCTTTTTTCAAATACTGAGTCTGTGAATCGGCCAGGTAACCTCCAAAAAGCTATCTTATGTATTAAGAAGCAAACACGAGTAAATTCCATCACAGTCTATCTCAGGAAAGAACAACAGATTCTGTATCAAAACATTCTGTAATCTGAAATATTTTGATCAATACAGAGTGAGATTTATTCCGCATATTTTGAGTACTGAAAACTTTGAGCTTATTATATAGTTTTTTGAGGTAGTATTTGTGTTATTTCATTATGCCAGAAGTTCGCCAGAGGTTCGCCAAAGGGTAGAAGGGACACCAAGGCCATTAAAAGGAAAGGGAAGCCGCAGAGAAAGGTCGCCAGAGTGTGAAATACCCGAGTAGGTTCGTGTATGGGTTCATGTATGGGTGAATAAGTAAACACAAAGAAGAGACTCAGCAAGGCCAGTCAACTGTGTTGCTGTTGCAAGCTTCATCTAAAGCCCCTGCGTAAAATTGGTATCAAAGCCAAAAGTGTCGTTTGGTTCATGAAGGTTAGTACTCAAATATGTTACTCTTTATTGGAAAAAATGGATTCAGCCAGAAGATTTGTTTCTTTCCGAGAATTATATGAGAAAGATAAATCTGAAAAAAAAATTCCCTTAGGGATTTGTTTGCATCTGCTTCTAGTCGTGTGATTAATTCCGTTGAATTAGAATATGAAGAATCACAACCATCTGCTAGATGGAAGCTTCCTAGTATTGATGCTTCTCGTGTATATTCAAATCATATTGTTTTTCATGTGAAATTCGCCACTAGAATTTCCATTAAATAATCTATTAGTCAAATACAAGAAAACTTCGAATGTGTACAGTCCATTCCTCTTCTAAATTCTAAGCAACTTTAGGCTGAAGCTAAAAGGCTTAAAACTCAGTACCTGCATTTGGGATGTATTAGAATCGGCATCAATTCTCTGACACATCAAGGGCTAAATACCTTTCTTCTAGCCATTGTCAGAGATCTTACACATAATAAGTATATCGATTCTCTGATTGGAGGAATAGTTGCCCCTTTGTCAAATGGCCCAGTCTATTTCAATTGTTATCCAAAATTTTCAGTATATGTCTTTGATGAAACAATCAATAATATTCTTCAGTTACAGATCCAGACTACTAGATTTGACATGTCAAGGAAAAGACATAATATCACCATTCAGACTAGAGGATGTTTCAGTCATACCAATACCCTCTATCCTGAAGTCCTCCATAAACCCAGCAAAGAATCAAAGTCAAGTGTTGTTGTTCTACCTGATTCCAAAAATAAAAAGGTAGAACATCAAACTATCAGATGGGAAGACCTCACTCTCCCTGAGCATTGGGTTGTATCAAATCCCAAACCTCCAAGTATGAGAAATATTACTTCTGCAAATTTCGAGAAGACCAATCCTCTGCTATTCTATATTTTCCTCGAAGATCCACCATAGATAGGAAAAGGATTGACCAAGCCTACAGAAGTTCCCCATTATACAAAGATCCTCTTGAAGTTGATACTGCTTGTTCTAGTTTTGCCCCAAATTCTTGTAAACATATTTCTTTATTTGAGTTTTCCCAAATTGTTAATTTTTCCTCTGTTGAAGTTATTTGCCCTGAATGAAAATTACCAGTAAATTTGAACAGCCTTGCTGAACTATCCATTCATACCAACCATCATCCCAGGACAGGAGAAGCCCCAAATTCTCCATCTATAAATCCTTGTCCTAATCCAAAGTGTTCAGATATCCCCTTCCCTCATGAATCTGATCACATTACGATGATGCACTTATTACCCTCTCTGGAAAAAGAATATCTAAGGCTAACAAAAATTTTCAGCCGAATGAGACCACCAAATACACCAAAATATGGTCTCGGCTATTTAGAACAACTAAATGACTTAATTCCAGAGTCCAGATTTGGTGTTTTTCCAGAAGACTGTAAGAGGTCGTCAGTCACAGAGATGCACAAATTCTTCACTCTGATGGATGGCTGCAAGAAACATAAAGTAGATACCCTGTGGATGAAAGAAATGTTAAACTGGGATATCTACAACCATCCAGAGGCAGAATCCTTTGGCCTCAGTCATTGCAGTGAAGAAAAACTCAGATTATCTCAAGAATGGAAAGAATTTATGGATAAATCTCATTCATGGATATCCTTTTATGTCTGGAAAAATATGAAAGAATCTGAGAATGTTTTAATGATTGACACTGCATCCTCTTCATCTGCTCATCATTCTTGGTCTGCATTAGATGGTAGCAAGATTGAAACCTCATCCACATTTCCTCCTTACAAAGGAATCATCCTTGGAGAAGCTCAGAACTCAGCAAAAGCTATCCCCCTAGTTTTGAAGGATGACAATGCTTTAGGCATTGATAGTAGAATCCAAAAATCCAGTGAACAATTAAACTGGACTAACACTGTCATTAAAGGATTGGAAATTAACTATGTTTAAACTTCTATTCTGAAGGAACAGTTTGACAGTCTACAAGTTTCAGTCAATAGTGTAAATAATTGTTTGAATGAAATTCAGTTTTCTTCTTCTGCTTTGAAAAGTTATGCAAGAGAGTCCTTAAGAAAATTAGATGAAGTAGAAGGGAAGGTTATACAAGAAATATGCTCTAAACAAGGACTCATAACATACTTGTCTGAGAAATTTGTTAATATGAACATATCCAAAGCTGACAAGCCTATTCCTGCTTCATTCTTGCATAAGAGAAATGTACAGATACAAAATCCTGTCAAGCCAATTAACATATTTCCCCATTTTTTGCCTAAAGAAGTAGCCTAGCCTTCTCAGGAAGAATCTTCAGAAAAAAACTAAATATAGAAAAAGAATTACTATTGCTTCGTTGTTTAAGGAACCAAAAAAAGATTCAGAGTCACAGATATTCCCCATATATGAGCCACTACAGAGCTAGTTTACCAGATACTCTGCTCCTGATCTTAGTGGAAAAGGAACGCTTCCAGAGACCCATACTTTCTATCCATACTTTCATCGAGAATGGAACATTGATAATTTAAGTACAGGACAAATAATACAAATGATTGATATGAGGTTTACAAAATACAAGCTTATGTGCCTAAGAGGTAAAAATGAAGTTGAAGCTTGTAAAACTCTTATCTAATGCTTCACTGGAACTCTCCTACGATGGTGGGAAATTGAGACATCTCCAGCCTTGATTTCAAAAATGGAAAGTGAACTTATGAAAGATGAAGTTGGAGATATAATCCACAATTTTGATGGCACACCCCAGAATAATATGATTAGAGCTCTCACCTCCATGATTCAAGAACACTGGTGTGGTTCTGAAGCAGAAATAGTAGATAAGCACGAAATGATTTTGATGAATCTTAAGTGCAATAAATTATCTCAGTATGAATATTTCCACAGAGATTGGATGCAACACATCTATGAGGTAAAATATTCTAAAAATATTCTCTGGAAACAAGTATATCTAGCAGCCCTTCTGTCTAGATTTGTAGACTTATTGCATCTGCAAGATGCTTTCCAGTTGCCTTTTGAATCATTTACCTGGGGAGAAATATATTCTATAGTTACTAAGACTCTGATTGGATTATGTACAAGTTCTAAAGTTAACAAATCTTTAGAAAATATTTCTAGATTGCCTGACAGTAAGTCAATTTGCAGCAAATATGACTTAAACATTGATGATCCTCTTTTCAAAAGAAGGAAAGCTAAAAGAAAGGCAAAGAAAGCTAGTAAACAATTCAAAAATACTCCAACTAGCAGGAAAAGAAGGGTCGTTTCTGGACCCAGAAAAGAAAGAAATGGATATTACAAGTATATCCCTAAAACACATTATTATAAGCCATCTGATATCCATCTCCATTCCCACAAGCAAGAAAAATGGAATAAGTTAACATGTTGGTTATGTGGGAAAAAAGGCCATACTTCAAAGAAATGCCCAGATGGTGAAGAATCCAGAAAAAATAGAGGCAATAAATCTCAGCCTCAGAATAAACAAAAGAACAATGTTAAAATAGAGACCCAAATGTTATGTATGAGGTGTGGGCCTAGGAATCCAAATGTTGTGATTCATGAACAGATTCAACAACAACAGCTTGAAGAATCATCCTATGATTCGTGTAGTTCCTCTTCTTCTGACTCATCAATAGAAGAATTAAATACACATATGCAACAATGTTTCTGTTTAGATTCAGAGGATTGTCATTACAATTATTCTACTAATTTTGATTGTTCAAGTGACATTTCTTTTGAAGAACAGAATCATCAGAAGGAAAAAGTATTGATGGCTCAGACTGCTGATGAAGAAGAACTAAAACTTCTGTCACAAATTCGTGCCATGGAAGAAGGAGAAATGAAAGATAAGCTTCTTGAAACTTTTCTGAATCAAATTCATTCCTCTAGCTCTAGCAAAGGATCTGCCAAAAAACCTATATTTGTGGATGCTTCCTATGAGCGAAACACAAAAGCCTTCCAGCGTGATCAACTGCAATCTAAAGTTCGCTCACTCACTTTGGGGGAGGTAAGTAGAGAAATCCATAATCTCAAAACAGAAATCTCTACTCTTAAACATCAAGTAGCTCAGTTAGAAAAAGGCAAGCAACCTTTGGCACAAAATATTTCTGCATGCACAACTGCATACACTCTTCATCCTACACCAAAATCTATTGAATCTCAAGTTGAAATAATTGAAGGAAAAAGAGATCCTACAGTAGGTTTCAAGGAAATGAGGATACTAGCAATTGAATATCAATAGCATCATGTCCTCGTTAATGTCTACATTAAAGGGGAAATTTTTTCCCAAACAGCCTTAATTGATTCAGGTGCAGATATCAAGATTTTCAATACAAAGATAATCCCAGCAAAATTTTGGGTTGCAGCTACTAGAAAGGTAGTTGGGCTGGGAGATAAAACTCTTAAATGTGAAGTTCCTAAAGCTGCCATATGTTTTTATCAACATTTCATAAAGTTTAAGTTTGCAGTAGCATACATTCCTGTTGATTGTTTATTAGGAAATGTCTTTCTTGCAGCTGTGGAACAACATGGTTCAGTCAGGTTAAAAGGAAATAGAGTTGGATACTTCATCGCTGTCCCTACTTCTGATGGGAGTCAAAAATGGATTGAAATGCCATATATTTCAATTCCTAGGGTCTCTACAATGGTTCAGGCTATTAAATATTTAGATAAAGTTAAAACCAAACTGACTGAATTGAAGTATTTAAAATCCACTATTCAAATAGGGGAACAATTAAAAACCCCTACATTCATTAACAAAATCTCTGAACTAAAGAGAAAGGTTGAAGAGGAATGATGTTCTGAGGAGCCCAATGCTTTCTACCACATAAAGCAACATAGTGTTGATCTGTCATACAAATCAGGATATGAAGGAAGGCCTTGCAAGGGCAGAGCCATTCCTATGAACAAGGAATATAGAGATCTCTGTGAAAAAAGAAATCAAGCAACTATTGGATAGAAAGCTAATTAGAGAATCTGACAGTCCATGGAACTGTTATGGATTCTATGTGAATAGAAGATCTGAACAGATTAGAGGTATCCCAAGATTAGTCATAAACTATAAGCCTCTAAATTCAATTTTAGCTGACAACACCTATCCAATACCCCACAAGGGTGATTTGTTAACCAAAATCGCAGGAGAAAAAATATTTTCAAAGTTTGATCTTAAATCAAGATTCTGGCAAGTGGCTATTGCAGAAAAGGATAAATTCAAAACTGCTTTCTGTATTCCTCCAGGTCATTACGAATGGAATGTTATGCCATTTGTTCTGAAACATGCCCCTTCAAAGTTTCAAAAATTAATGGACTCAATTTTTAAACCTTATTTGATTGGCTGATGGTGTACATAGATGATATCCTTATATTTTCTAAGAATATTCATGACCACTTCAAGCATGTACAAACTTTCTTGCAAGTAGTCAAAAGAAATGGTCTTGTTTTGAGTAAGAATAAGATTGAATTATTTCAGACTTCTATCAATTTCCTCGGTCATACAATCCAGAATGGCCAAATATCTCTACAAAAGCATGCCCTTGAATTTGTAGAAAAAATTCCTGATGACATTATGGATAAAACCCAGCTTCAGAGATTTTTGGGATGTTTAAATTATGTCAGCAATTTTTATCAGGATTGTGCAAAAGACAAAATCCTTTTGAACCAGATATTGAGAAAGAATCCTTCACCTTGGACTAGTGCTCATACAAATGCTGTAAAAAATATAAAGGCCAAGGTAAAATCCCTTCCAATCTTGTATGTTGTTGATGACAGTCTTTAGAAAATAATATTCCTGAGTGCTTTCATACTCTTTGTAGAACTTTTAGTGATCTTCAACTAACAGAGAATCAAATTTTTCACTAATATATGACCAGACATTATGAATGGTTGGTCATGACTAAGATTAAACACATGATAGTTAGAAGGATTTACACTAAAGCATGGGATGAGCCTTTGTATAAAAGATATCGATTTCCCGGTATTACTCCTCTGGATAATCCGGTATAAATGGTTCTCGTGGACTCCATCTAAAAGTATCCACAGTGTTAATAATACCTAGTCACGGGTAAATTGTGACCGATTTTCTCGAGGACTTTCCGGTAAAAAGTCTCCTTATAAATCTTTTCAGTTTCCTCGTTGGCTTTCTGTACAAAAAGTATCCACTGTGCTTTGTCTAACTTTTGTCCCCACATATCTTTGTCCGGATATGGAATCTATATGCGGATGTCGCCTCGGTGTTACACGAAAGCAATGGTTCCACTTCCATGTCATGGGTCCTACAGGAATGTTTGTCCCCTCTCCTTTGCTATATAAGGAGGGTAAGGCTCATTCATGAGGCATCAAAGTTTAGAATAGAGAGTCGAAGAGTCTTTGTGATTCAATTGAGTCTGAGATATTTCCTGCTCTACATCTGCAGGCTAAGAAGCCTTATCTTCTTGCATCACGAAGTAAATCAAGATTCCAATCATTAGGTTATTCTGAGAAGCCTGCGTATCAGTGTGCGAGCACTGATAAGAACCTAAAGTGGTTGGAATATATAGGATTGTCTATATGTGTGAATCAGCCAAGTAGCCTCCAAAAAGCTATCTTATGTATTAAGAAGCACATACTGTTAAATTCCATCACAGTCTATCTCAAGAAAGAACAACAGAGTCTGTATCAAAACATTCTGTAATCTGAAATATTTTGATCAATAAAGAGTGAGATTTATTTCGCATATTTTGAGTACTGAAAACTCTGAGCTTATTCTATAGTCTATTGAGGTAGTATTTGTGTTATTTCTTTATGCCAGAAGTTCGCTAGAGGTTCGCCAAAGGGTATAAGGGACACCAAGGCCATTAAAAGGTGAGGGAAGCTGCAGAGAAAGGTCGACAGAGTGTGAAATACGTGAGTAGGTTCGTGTATGGGTTCATGTATGGGTGAATAAGTAAACACAAAGAAGAGACTCAGCAAGTCCAGTCAGCCTGTGTTGCTGTTGCAAGCTTCATCTGAAGCCCCTGCATAAAATTGGTATCAGAGCCAGAAGTGTCATCTGGTTCGTGAAGGTCAAAACTCAAATACGTTACTCTTTATTGGAAAAAATGGATTCAGCCAGAAGATTTGTTTCTTTCCGAGAATTAGATGAAAAATATAAAGTTGAAGAAATTCCCGTTAGGGATATGTTTTCATATGCTTCTAGTCGTGTGATTAATTCCGTTGAATTAGAATATGAAGAATCACAACCATCTGCTAGATGGAAGCTCCCTAGTATTTATGCTTCTCATGTATATTCAGATCTTATTATTTTTCATTTGAAAGCCGCAACTAGAATTTCCATTAAAGAATCTATTAGTCAAATAAAAGAAAACTTTGAATGTGTACAGTCCATTCCTCTTCTAAATTCTAAGAAACTTCAGGCTGAAGCTAAAAGGCTTAAAACTCAGTACCTTCATTTGGGACGTATTAGAATCGGCATCAATGCTCTAACACATCAAGGGCTAAATACCTTTCTTCTAGCCACTGTCAGAGATCTTACACATAATAAGTATACCAATTCTCTGATTGGAGGAATAGTTGCCTCTTTGTCAAATGGCCCAGACTATTTCGATTGTTATCCAAACTTTTCAGTATATGTCTTTGATGAAACATCAATAATATTCTTCAGTTACAGATCCAGACTACTGGATTTGACATGTCAAGAAAAAGACATAATATCGCCATTCAGACTAGAGGATGTTTCCGTCATACCAATACTCTCTATCCTGCAGTCCTCCATACACCCAGCAAAGAATCAAAGTAAGTGTTGTTGTTCTAACTGATTCCAAAAATCAAAAGGTAGAACATCAAACTATCAGATGGGAAGACCTCACTTTCCCTGAGCACTGGGTTGGATCAAATCCCAAACCTCCAAGTATGAGAAATATTACTTCTGCAAATATCCGAGAAGACCAATCCTCTGCTATTCTATATTTTCCTCGAAGATCTACCATAGACAGGAAAAGGATTGACCAAGCCTGCAGAAGCTCCCCATTATACGGAGATCCTCTTGAAGTTGATACTGCTTGTTCCAGTTTTGCCTCAAATTATTGTAAACATATTTCTTTATTTGAGTTTGCCCAAATTGCTATTTTTTCCTTTGTTGAAGTTATTTGCCCTGAATGCAAATTACCAGTAAATTTGAACAGCCTTGCTGAACTAGCCATTCATACCAACCATCATCCCAGGGCAGGAGAAGCCCCAGCTTCTCCATCTATAAATCCTTGTCCTAATCCAAAGTGTTCAGATATCCCCTTCCCTCATGAATCTGATCACATTATGATGATGCACTTATTACCCTCTCTGGAAAAAGAAGATCCAAGGCTAACATAAATTTTCAGCCGAAATGAGACCGCCAAATATGCCAAAATAAGGTCTCGGCTATTTAGAACAACTGAATGACTTAATTCCAGAGTCCAGATTTGGTGTTTTGCCAGAAGACTATAAGAGGTCGTCAGTCACAGAGATGCACAAATTCTTCACTCTGATGGATGGCTGCAAAAAACATAAAGTAGATACCCAGTGGATGAAATAAATGTTAAACTGGGATATCTACACCCATCCAGAGGCAAAATCTTTTGGCCTCAATCATTTCGGTGAAGAAAAACTAAGATTATCTCAAGAATGGAAAGAATTTATGGATAAATATCATTCTTGGATATCCTTTTATGTGTGGAAGAATATGAAACAATCTGAGAATGTTTTAATGAATGACATTGCATCCTCTTCATCTGTTCAGCATTCTTGGTCTGCATTAGATGGTAGCAATATTGAAACCTCATCCACATTTCCTCCTTACAAAGGAATCATCCTTGGAGAAGCTCAGAACTCAGCAAAAGTTATCCCCCTAGTTTTAAAGGATGACAATGCTTTAGGCATTGATGGCAGAATCCAAAAAGCCAGTGAACAATTAAACTGGACTAACACTGCCATTAAAGGATTGGAAATGAACTCTGTTAAAACTTCTATTGTGAAGGAACAGCGTGACAGTCTACAGGTTTCAGTCAATAGTGTAAATAATTGTTTGAATGAAATTTAGTTTTCTTCTCCTGTTTTGAAAATTTATGCAAAAGAGTCCTTAAGAAAATTAGATGAAGTAGAAGGGAAGGTTATACAAGAAATATGCTCTACAAAAGGACTCATAATAGACTTGTCTGAGAAATTTGTTAATATGAACATATCCAAAGCTGACAAGCATATTCCTGCTTCATTCTTGCATAAGAGAAATGTACAGATACAGAATCCTCTCAAGCCAATTGACAGATTTCCCCATTTGTTGCCTAAAGAAGTTGCCTAGCCTTCTCAGGAAGAATCTTCAGGAAAAAACAAAACAAAAAAACAAAAAACAAAAAAAGCAAAAAAGAAAAAACAAAACAAACAAACAAATAAACAAACAAACAAACTGAATCTACAGAAAGAATTACTATTGCTTCCTTGTTTAAGGAACCATAAAAATATTTAGAGTCACAGATATTCCCCATCTATGAGCCACTAGAGAGCCAGTTTACCAGATACTCTGCTCCTGATCTTAGTGGAAAAGGAAAGCTTCCAAATACCCATACTTTCTATCCAGACTCTCATCGAGAATGGAATATTGATAATTTAAGTACGGGATAGATAAGACAAATGATTGACATGATGTTTACAGAATACAAGCTTATGTGCCTAAGAGGTAAAAATGAAGTTGAAGCTTGTAAAACTCTTATCAAATGCTTCACTGGCACTCTCCTACAATGGTGAGAAACTGAGACATCTCCAACCTTGATTTCAAAAATGGAAAGTGAACTTCTGAAAGATGAAGTTGGAGATATAGTCCACAATGTTTATGGCACACCCTAGAATAATATGATTGGATCTCTCACCTCCATGATTCAAGAACACCGGTGTGGTTCTGAAGCAGAAATAGCAGATAAGCACGAAATTATTTTGATGAATCTTAAGTGCAATAAATTATCTCAGTATGAATATTTCCACAGAGATTGGATGCAACGCATCTACGAGGTAAAAGATTCTAAAATTTTTCTCTGGAAACAAGTATATCTAGCAGCCCTTCCGTCTAGATTTGTAGACTTATTGCATCTGCAAGATGCTTTCCAGTTGCCTTTTGAATCATTTGCCTGGGGAGAAATATATTCTATAGTTACTAAGACTTCGATTGGATTATGTACAAGTTCTAAAGTTAACAAATCTTTAGAAAAGATTTCTAGATTGCCTGACAGTAAGTCAATTTGCAGCAAATATGGCTTAAACATTGATGATCCTCTTGTCAAAAGAAGGAAAGCTAAAAGAAAGGCAAAGAAGGCTAGTAAACAATTCAGAAATACTCCAACTAGCAGGAAAAGAAGGGTCATTTCTAGACCCAGAAAAGAAAGTAATGGATATTACAAGTATGTCCCTAAAACACATTACTATAAGCCATCTGATATCCATCTCCATTCCTACAAGCAAGAAAAATGGAATAAATTAACCTATTGTTTATGTGGGAAAACAGGCCATACTTCAAATAAATGCCCAGATGGTGAAGAATCCAGAAAAATAGAGGCAAGAAATCTCAACCTCAGAATAAACAAAATAACGTTGCTAACATAGAGACCCAAATATGTATGAGGTGTGGGTCTAGGAATCACAAAACTGATCATTGTCCAAATGTTGTGATTCGTGAACAGATTCAACAACAGCAGCTTGAAGAATCATCCTATGATTCGTGTAGTTCCTCTTCTTCTGACTCATCAATAGAAGAATTAAATACACATATGCAACAATGTTTCTGTTTAGATTCAAATGATTGTCATTACAGTTATTCTAATAATTCTGATTGTTCAAGTGACATTTCTTTTGGAGAACAGAATCATCAGAAGGAAAAAGTATTGATGGCTCAGACTGCTGATGAAGAAGAAATAAAAATTCTATCACAAATTTGTGCCATGGAAGAAGGAGAAATGAAAGATAAGCTTCTTGAAACTTTTCGGAATCAAATTCATTCCTCTAGATCCAGCAAAGGATCTTCCAAATAGCCTATCTTTGTGGATGCTTCCTATGAGCGAAACACAAAAGCCTTCCAGCGTCATCAACTGCAATCTAAAGTTCACTCACTCACTTTGGGAGAGGTAAGTAGAGTAATCCATAATCTCAAAACAGAAATCTCTACTTTTAAACATCAAGTAGCTCAGTTAGAAAAAGGTAAGCAACCTTTGGCACAAAATATTTCTGCATGCACAACTGCATACACTCTACATCCTGCACCAAAATCTGCTAAATCTCAAGATGAAATAATTGAAGGAAAAAGAGATCCTACAGTAGGTTTTAGGGAAATGAGGATACTGGCAATTGAATATCAATAGCATCATGTCCTCATTAATGTCTGCATTAAAGGGGAAATGTTTTCCCTAACAGCCTTAATTTATTCAGGTGCAGATATCAATATTTTCAATAGAAAGATAATCCCAGCAAAATTTTGGGTTGCAGCTACTAGAAAGGTAGTTGGGCTGGGAGATAAAACCCTTAAATATGAAGATCCTAAAGCTTCCATATGTTTTGATCAACATTGAATAAAGCTAAAATTTGCAGTAGCAGACATTCATGTTGATTTTATATTAGGAAATGTCTTTCTTGCAGCTGTGGAACCACATGGTTCAGTCAGGCTAAAAAGAAATAGAGCTGGATACTTCATCACTGTCCCTACTTCTGATGGGAGTCAAAAACGGATTGAAATGCCATATATTTCAATTCCTAGAGTCTCTACAATAGTTCAGGCTATGAAATAGTTAGATAAAGCTGAAACCAAACTGAGTGAATTGAAGGATTTAAAATCCACTATTCAAATAGGGGAACAATTAAAAACCCCTACAGTCATTAACAAAATCTCTGAACTAAAGAGAAAGGTTGAAGAAGAATGATGTTCTGAGGAGCCCAATGCTTTCTGCCACAGAAAGCAACATAGTGTTGATCTGCCATACAAATCAAGATATGAAGGAAGGCCTTGCAAGAGCAGAGCCATTCCTATGAACAAGGAATATAGAGATCTCTGTGAAAAATAGATCAAGCAACTATTGGATAGAAAGCTAATCAAAGAATCTGACAGTCCATGGAACTGTTATGGATTCTATGTGAATAGAAGATCTGAATAGATTAGAGGTATCCCAAGATTAGTCATAAACTATAAGCCTCTAAATTCAGTTTTAGCTGGCAACACCTATCCAATACCCCACAAGGGTGATTTGTTAACCAGAATCACAGGAGCAAAAATATTTTCAAAGTTTAATCTTAAATCAGGATTTTGGCAAGTGGCTATTGCAGAAAAGGATAAATTAAAAACTGATTTCAGTATTCCTGCAGGTCATTACGAATGGAATGTTATGCCATTTGGTCTGAAACATGCCCCTTCAAAGTTTCAGAAATTAATGGACTCAATTTTTAAACCTTATTTGATTGGCTGATGGTGTACATAGATGATATCCTTATATTTTCTAAGAATATTCATGACCACTTCAAGCATGTACAGACTTTCCCTAAAGTGGTCAAAATAAATGGTCTTGTTTTCAGTAAGAATAAGATTGAATTATTTCAAATTTCTATCAAGTTCCTCGGTCATACAATTCAGAATGGACAGATATCTCTACAAAAGCATGCCCTTGAATTTGCAGAAAAATTTCCTGATGTCATTATGGATAAAACCCAGCTTCAGAGATTTCTGGGATGTTTAAATTATGTCAACAATTTTTATCAGGATTGTGCAAAATACAGAGGCCTTTTGAACCAGAGATTGAGAAATAATCCTTCACCTTGGACTAGTGCTCATACAAATGTTGTAAAAAATATAAAGGCCAAGGTAAAATCCCTTCCAATCTTGTATGTTGCTGACGATAGTGTTTAGAAAATAATATTCCTAAGTGCTTTCATACTCCTTGCATAACTGTTAGTGATCTTCAACTAACAGAGAATCAAATTTTGCACTAATATATGACCAAACATTATGAATGGTTGGTCATGACTAAGATTAAACACCAAATTGGATTAAACAAACCCATGAAAGTTAGAAGGATTTACACTAAAGCATGGGATGAGCCTTTGCATAAAAGATATCGATTTCCTAGTATTACTCCTTTGGATAATCTGGTATAAATGGTTCTCGTGGACTCCATCTAAAAGTATCCACAGCGTTAATAATACCTAGTCACGGGTAAATTGTGACCGGTTTTCTCAAGGACTTTCCGGTAAAAAGTCTCCTCGTAAATCTTTTCAGTTTTCTCGTGGGCTTTCTGTACAAAAAGTATCCACTGTGCTTTGTCTAACTTTTGTCTCCACCTGTCTTTGTCCGGATATATATGGAATCTTTGTATGGATGTCGCCTCGGCGTTACCTGAAAGCAATGATTCCACTTCCATGTCATGGGTCCTACAGGAATGTTTGTCCCCTCTCCTTTGCTATATAAGGAGGGTAAGGCTCATTCATAAGGCATCGGAGTTTAGAATAGAGACTCGAAGATTCTTTGTGAGTCAGTTGAGTCTGAGATATTTCCTGCTCTGCATCTGCAGGCTAAGAAGCTGATCTGCTTGCATCACGAAGTAAATCAAGATTCCAGTCATTAGGTTATTCTGAGAAGCCTGCGTATCAGTGTGCAAGCACTGGTAAGAACCTAAAGTGGCCGGAATATATAGGATTGTCTATATGTGTGTTTATATGTCTTTGTTCAAAGACTGAGTCTGTGAATCGGCCAGGTAGCCTCCAGAAAGCTATCTTATGTATTAAGAAGCAAATACTATTAAATTCCATCACAGTGTATCTTAGGAAAGATCAACAGAGTCTGTATCAAAACATTATGTAATCTGAAATCTTTTGATCAATAAAGAGTGAGATTTATTCCGCATATTTTGAGTACCGAAAACTCTGAGCTTATTCTAAAATTTGTTGAGGTAGTATTTGTGTTATTTCTTTACGCCAAAAGTTCGCTAGAGGTTTGCCAAAGGGTAGAAGAGACACCAAGGCCATTAAAAGGCGAGGGAAGCCGCAGAGAAAGGCCGCCAGAGTGTGAAATACCCGAGTAGGTCCATGTATGGGTTCATGTATGGGTGAATAAGAAAACACAAAGAAGAGACTCAGCAAGGCCAGTCAGCTTGTGTCGTTGTTGCAAGCTTCATCTGAAGCCCCTGTGTAATATTGGTATCAGAGCCAAAAGTGTCGTCTAGTTCGTGAAGGTCAGTACTCAAATACGTTACTCTTTATTGGAAAAAATGGATTCAACCAGAAGATCTGTTTCTTTCCAAGAATTAGATGAAAAAGATAAAGTTGAAGAAAATCCCGTTAGAGATATGTTTGCATCTGCTTCTAGTCGTGTGACTAATTCCGCTGAATTAGAATATGAAGAATCACAACCATCTGCTAGATGGAAGCTCCCTAGTATTTATGCTTCTCATGTATATTCAGATCTTATTATTTTTCATTTGAAAGTCGCCACTAGAATTTCCATTAAATAATCTATTAGTTAAATACAAGAAAACTCTGAATGTGTACAGTCCATTCCTCTTCTAAATTCTAAGCAACTTCAGGCCGAGGCTAAAAGGCTTAAAACTCAGTACCTGCATTTGGGATGTATTAGAATCGGCATCAATGCTCTGACACATCAAGGGCTAAATACCTTTCTTCTAGCCATTGTCAAATATCTTACACATAATAAGTATATCGATTCTCTGATTGGAGGAATAGTTGCCCCTTTGTCAAATGGCCCAGTCTATTTCGATTGTTATCCAAACTTTTCAGTATATGTCTTTGATGAAACAATCGATAATATTCTTCAGTTACAGATCCATACTACTGGATTTGACATGTCAAGAAAAAGACATAATTTCGCCATTCAGACTAGAGGATGTTTCTATCATACCAACACCCTCTATCTTGCAGTCCTCCATCCCAGCAAAGAATCAAAGTCAAGTGTTGTTGTTCTAACCGATTCCAAAAATCAAAAGGTAGAACATCAAACTATCATATGGTAAGACCTCACTTTCCCTGAGCACTAGGTTGTATCAAATCCCAAACCTCCAAGTATGAGAAATATTACTTCTGCAAATATCCGAGAAGACCAATCCTCTGCTATTCTATCTTTTCCTCAAAAATCTACCATAGACAGGAAAAGGATTGACCAAGCCTGCAGAAGTTCCCCATTATACAGAGATCCTCTTTAAGTTGATATTGCTTGTTCCAGTTTTGCCCCAAATTCTTGTAAACATATTTGTTTATTTGAGTTTGCCCAAATTGTTAATTTTTCCTCTGTTGAAGTTATTTCCCCTGAATGCAAATTACCAGTAAATTTGAGCAGTCTTGTTGAACTAGCAATTCATACCAACCATCATCCCAGGACAGGAGAAGCCCCAGCTTCTACATCTATAAATCGTTATCCTAATCCAAAGTGTTTAGATATCCCCTTCCTACATGAATCTGATCACATTATAATGATGCACTTATTACCCTCTCTGGAAAAAGAAGATCCAAGGCTAACAGAAATTTTCAGCCGAATGAGACCGCCAAATATGCCAAAATATGGTCTCGGCTATTTAGAACAACTGAATGACTTAATTCCAGAGTCCAGATTTGGTGTTTTGCCAGAAGATTGTAAGAGGTCGTCAGTCACAGAGATGCACAAATTCTTCACTCTGATAGATCGCTGCAAGAAACATAAAGTAGCTACCCAGTGGATGAAAGAAATGTTAAACTGGGATATCTACACCCAATCATTCCAGTGAATAAAAACTCAGATTATCTCAAGAATGGAAAGAATTTATGGATAAATCTCATTATTGGATATCCTTTTATGTCTAGAAGAATATGAAACAATCTGAGAATGTTTTAATGAATGACATTGCATCCTCTTCATCTGTTCAGCATTGTTGGTCTGCATTAGATGGTAGCAATATTGAAACCTCATCCACATTTCCTCCTTACAAAGGAATCATCCTTGGAGAAGCTCAGAACTCAACAAAAGCTATCCCCCTAGTTTTGGAGGATGACAATGCTTTAGGCATTGATGGCAGAATCCAAAAATCCAGTGAACAATTAAACTGGACTAACACTGCCATTAAAGGATTGGAAATGAACTCTGTTAAAACTTCTATTGTGAAGGAACAGCTTAACAATCTACAGGTTTCAGTCAATAGTGTAAATAATTGTTTGAATGAAATTCAGTTTTCTTCTTCTGTTTTGAAAAGTTATGCAAGAGAGTCCTTAAGAAAATTAGATGAAGTAGAAGGGAAGGTTATACAAGAAATATGCTCTACAAAAGGACTCATAACAGACTTGTCTGAGAAATTTGTTAATATGAACATATCCAAAGCTGACAAGCCTATTCTTGCTTCATTCTTGCATAAGAGAAATGTACAGATACATAATCCTCACAAGCCAATTGACAGATTTCCCCATTTGTTGCCTAAAGAAGTTGCCCAGCCTTCTCAGGAAGAATCTTCAAAAAATAAAAAATAAAACTGAATCTACAGAAAAAATTACTATTGCTTCCTTGTTTAAGGAACCATAAAAAGATTCAGAGTCACAGATATTCCCCATCTACGAGCCACTAGAGAGCCAGTTTACCAGATACTCTGCGCCTGATCTTAGCGGAAAAGGAAAGCTTCCAAAGACCCATACTTTCTATCCAGAGTCTCATCGAGAATGGAATATTGATAATTTAAGTACGGGACACATAAGACAAATGATTGACATGATGTTTACAGAATACAAGCTTATGTGCCTAAGAGGTAAAAATGAAGCTGAAGCTTGTAAAACTCTTATCCAATGCTTCACTGGCATTGTCCTACGATGGTGGGAAACTGAGACATCTCCAGCCTTGATTTCAAAAATGGAAAGTGAACTTCTGAAAGATGAAGTTGGATATATAATCCACAATGTTGATGGCACACCCCAGAATAATATGATTGGAGCTCTCACCTCCATGATTCAAGAACACTGGTGTGGTTCTGAAGCAGATAAGCACGAAATGATTCTGATGAATCTTAAGTGCAATAAATTATCTCAGTATGAAGATTTCCACATAGATTGGATGCAACACATCTATGAGGTAAAAGATTCTAAAAATCTTCTCTGAAAACAAGTATATCTAGCACCCCTTCTGTCTAGATTTGTAGACTTATTGCATCTGTAAGATGCTTCACATTTTCCTTTTGAATCATTTACCTAGGGAGAATATATTCTATAGTTACTAAGACTCTGGTTGGATTATGTACAAGTTCTAAAGTTAACAAATCTTTAGAAAAGCTTTCGAGATTGCCTAACAATGAGTCAATTTGCAGCAAATATGGCTTAAACATTGATGATCCTCTTGTCAAAAGAAGGAAAGCTAAAAGAAAGGCAAAGAAAGCTAGTAAACAATTCAAAAATACTCCAGCTAGCAGGAAAAGAAGGGTCATTTCTAGACCCAGAAAAGAAAGAAAGGGATATTACAAGTATGTCCCTAAAACACATTACTATAAGCCATCTGATATCCATCTCCATTCCCACAAGCAAGAAAAATGGAATAAGTTAACCTGTTGGTTATGTGGGAAAACAGGCCATACTTCAAATAAATGCCCAGATGGTGAAGAATCCAGAAAAAATAGAGGCAAGAAATCTCAGCCTCAAAATAAACAAAAGAAAGCTGTTAAAATAGAGACCCAAATGTTATGTATGAGGTGTGGGTCTAGGAATCACAAAACTGATCATTGTCCAAATGTTGTGATTCGTGAACAAATTCAACAACAGCAGCTTGAAGAATCATTTTATGATTCGTGTAGTTCCTCTTCTTCTGACTCATCAATAGAAGAATTAAATATACATATGCAACAATGTTTCTGTTCAGATTCAGATGATTGTCATTGCAGTTACTCTACTAATTCTGATTGTTCAAGTGACATTTCTTTTGAAGAACAAAATCATCAGAAGAAAATAGTATTGATGGCTCAGACTGCTGATGAAGAAGAACTAAGAAATTTGTCACAAATTCGTGCCATGGAAGAAGGAGAAATGAAAGATAAGCTTCTTGAAACTTTTCTGAATCGAATTCATTCCTCTAGCTCCAGCAAAGGATCTACCAAAAAGCCTATCTTTGTGGATGCTTCCTATGAGCAAAACACAAAAGCCTTCCAACGTGATCAATTGCAATCTAAAGTTCGCGCACTCACTTTGGGGAAGGTAAGTAGAGAAATCCATAATCTCAAAATAAAAATGTCTACTCTTAAACATCAAGTAGCTCAGTTAGAAAAAGGCAAGCAACCTTTGGCACAAAATATTTCTACATACACTCTGCATCCTGCACCAAAATCTACTGAATCTCAAGTTGAAATAATTGAAGGAAAAAGAGATCCTATAGTAGGTTTCAAGGAAATGAGGATATTGGCAATTGAATATCAACAGCATCCTGTCCTCATTAATGTCTGCATTAAAGGGGAAATGTTTTCCCTAACAGCCTTAATTGATTCAGGTGCAAATATCAATATTTTCAATACAAAGATAATCCCAGCAAAATTTTAGGTTGCAGCTATTAGAAAGGTAGTTGGGCTAGGAGATAAAACCCTTAAATATGAAGTTCCTAAAGCTGCCATATGTTTTGATCAACACTGCATAAAGCTAAAGTTTGCAGTAGCAGACATTCCTGTTGATTATATATTAGGAAATGTCTTTCTTGCAGCTGTGGAACCACATGATTCAGTCAGGTTAAAAGGAAATAGAGCTGGATACTTCATCACTGTCCCTACTTCTGATGGGAGTAAAAAACGGATTGAAATGCCATATATTTCAATTCCTAGAGTCTCTACAATGGTTCAGACTATGAAAGAGTTAGATAAAGCTGAAACCAAACTGACTGAATTGAAGGATTTAAAGTCCACTATTCAAATAGGGGAAAAAATTAAAAACCCCTACAGTCATTAACAAAATCTCTGAACTACAGAGATGTTGAAGAAGAATGTTGTTCCGAGGAGCCCAATGCTTTCTGGCATAGAAAGAAACATAATGTTGATTTTTTACATTGTTATAATATTTTTTTTAATTTCAAAAATATTCATATAGAATCTTGAATGGAATCATTTTTTTGTGATAATATATATATATATATATATATATATATATATTATTGAAATTTGTAAGCTTGTAACTCAAAAGGAACTATATCATAGTTTTTTGTTGAACATATGGGGGCGCTAAACCTAATGTCAAACAATTTTCCCTTAGCGTAAATAGAGTGAGTTTCGAACTCGAGACATGTCGCCCTGATACGACTTGTTGGAATCACAATTGTCGTTAGACCAAAACCCGCAGGTATTAGTCAATGATCACATCGCCAGAGATAAGGATCCAATGTCCAACAATATCCCCCCAATGCGAGCCTAGTGTGTATTGAACTCGAGACCTACTACCCTGATACCACTGGTTGGAATCTTTGGAATCACGATTGTCGTTAGACCAAAACCCGTAGGCATTAGTCTTTGCTACAATCGTCAGAGTTGGGATCCATGAGAGATGGTTAGTCCATGTCGCGAAACACACGATGAGCATTAGTTTATCCAATGTCCAACAATCTCCCCCCAACACGAGCCGGGTGTGTATCAAACTCGTGACCCGAACACGTAACCTATGCTCTGATACCACTTGTTGGAATCACAATTATTATTAAACCAAAACCCGCATAGTCTCTGCTACAATCACCAAAGTTAGGATCCCTGAGAGGCGGTTCTTTTATATATACGTGTTTTTTTTACATTGTTTAAATATTTTTTTAACTTTCAAAAAGAGTCATATAGATTCTTGAATGGAATCAATTCTTTTGTGATAGATAGAACAAAAAAATAAATAATAATAATAATAATAATTTATTGAAATTTGTAAGCTTGTAACTCAAAAGGAACCATGACAACTCTTTGTTAGAATTACAGAAGGAACTGTCACATTTTTTTGTTTAACACACAAGAAGCACTAAACACAATGTCCAACAATCTCCCCTCAACACAAACCGAGTGAGTTTCAAACTCGAACCTTGTTATCACGAGTTGGAATCATGATTGTTGTTAGACCAACAACAAGTGTTAGTCAACAATCGCATCACCAAAGATAAGCATCCAATGTCCAACAATCTCCCCCCAACGTCAGCCCAATGTGTATCGAACTCAAGACATGTCACCCTAATACCACTTGTTGGAATCACAATTATCGTTAAACCAAAACCGATAAGCATTAATGTCTACTACAATCGTCATTGTTAAGATCCATGAAAGGCGGTTAGTCTATGTCGCGAAACACACGAGGAGCATTGGTTTATCCACTACAAATTACCAGAGACCGACCTTATAAATAAATAAAATTATTTAAAATAATTCAAACATCACAATCTAATTATAAAACACGTTAAAAGCTCCAAAACAATACTAATGTATTCTTAAAAAAGATTCAAACATTGAAAAGGTGAAAAACAATTAAAAAAATTTAAAACAATAATAAAGTATTATTAAATAAAAAGAAGATTACAAACCAATAAAAAAATCAAAAATTATTAAAGAAAATGGAGGATTAAGAACAAATAAAAATCAAGTACAAGATTGTTCCTGGTAAAAGTACAAAGAATAGAAAAGTACTAAAGGAAAGAAGGATTAAGAGCAAATGAAAATTCAAGTGCATACTTCTTTCTTGTATTGAAGTTGGAAACCAATTATTAAAAGGATTAAGATATTGAAGGAAAACCATTAAAAAGTTGGAAAAGAAATGGACGATTTAAAATAAATAAAATCAAGTTGGAAAGCAAATAAAAGATTAATCTTTAAACCTTCAATTAAGATTAAAAAAAAAAAAAAAAAACCCAATCACATAACATTGAGTTACTAATAAATCATCATTCGATTCTAAATTATAACATTGAGTTAATAAGTATTACTCAAATTGAAATAAAAATAAAGAGACTTTATAGGATAACTCTCTTTTTTTCTAATCTAAATTTTTTTATAGTCTAATCCAATATGAAAATCTTAGATCAACAAAAATAACCAAAAACAATGTACTATTGTAGATATCAGAACAATCATGTAAAACCATAATGATACCATTGCAGTTAAAAAATATACAAGGAACATTGGTTTATCCAATGTCCAACAATCTCCCCTAACACGAACTAGGTGTGTATCGAACTCATAACCTAAACTCATAACCTACACTCTGATACTACTTGTTGGAACCGCAATTGTTATTAAACCAAAACCTGCATAGTCTCTACTACAATCACTAGATCCCTAAGAGGTGATTTATATATACGTGTTATTTTTACATTGTTTTAATATTTTTTTAACTTTCAAAAAGATTCATATAAAATTTTGAATGGAATCAATTTTTTGTGATAATTAAAAAAATGTTTTTTTATTGAAACTTCTAAGATTGTAACTCAAAAGGAACCATCATAACTATTTGTTGGAATCACATGAGGAACCATCACAACTTTTTGTTGCACACACAGGGAGCGCTAAACGCAATGTCCAATAATCCCCCCTCAGCGAAAATCGAATGAGTTTTGAACTCGAGACCCGTCACCCTGATATCACTTGTTGGAATCACGATTGTCATTAGACCAACACCTGCAGGTGTTACTCAACAATTGTATCACCAGAGATAAGGATCCAATGTCCAACAATCCCCTTCCAACGCGAGCCCAATGTGTATCGAACTCAAGACCTGTCGCTCTGATACCACTTGTTGGAATCGCAATTGTCGTTAAACCAAAACCCACAAGCATTAGTGCCAACTACAATCATCAAAATTAAGATCCATGAGAAATTATTAGTCCATGTCACAAAACACACAAGCATTCATTTATCCACTACAAACTACTAAAAACTAACTTTATAAATAAATAAAATTACTTATGATAATTCAAACATCACATAAAACACTTTAAAAAGTTCTAAAACAATACTAATGTATTATTAAAAAAATTCAAACATTGAAAAATAAGAAAACAATAAATAAATAAATTAATATATATATATATATATATATTATTCAAAAATATTCAAACATTGAAAAATAAGAAAACAATAAATAAATTTAAAAAACAAAAAACAATAATAAAATATTACTCAAAAACAGGAAGATTATGAATAAATAAAAAATCAAGAAGAACTGTTAAAGAAAATGGAGTATTAAGAACAAAAGAATTATTAAATAGGGTGAATAAAAATAACAAAAATAAAGTACAAGCTTCTTCCTTGTATTGAAGTTGGAAACCAATTATTAAAAGGACTAAAGAAAAAGAGGATTGAGAACGAAGGAATAAAAAAGTACTAAAGAAAGAAAAATCAAGTACATACTTCTTTCTTGTATTTGAAGTTGGAAACCAATTGTTAAAAAGGATATATTGAAAAACAGTAAAACAATAAAAAAAAAGTTGGAAAAGAAAAAGAGTATTTAAAACAAATAAAACAAAGTTGGAAAGCATAAAAAAGTTGGAAAGAAATTATTAAAAAGTTTGAAAAGAAAAAGAAGATTTAAACCAAATAAAATGAAGTTGGAAAGCCATTATTAAAAATTTGGAAAAGAAAAGGAAAATTTAGAACAAATAAAATAAAGTTGAAAAGCAATTATTAGACAAAAGATTAAACTTAAAACTTTAATTATTAGAAAAAGAAAAAAACGATTAAACAAATAAAATAAAGTTGAAAAGCAATTATTAGACAAAAGATTAAACTTAAAACTTTAATTATTAGAAAAAGAAAAAAACGATTAAACAAATAAAAAAAAGTTAGAAAGCAATTATTAGATAAAAGATTAAACTTGAAACTTTAATTATTAGAAGAAGAAAAAACGATTAAACAAATAAAACCAGTCACAAAATAATATTGAATTACTAATAAATTATCATTGGGTTCTAAATTATAATATTGGGTTACTAATTATTACTCAAATTGAAATAAAAATAACGAGGCTAGATAGAATTTAAGTTACTCTTTTCTTTTTATAGCCTAATTCAATATTGAAAATCCTATACCCTAATCCAAAATAGAAATCATACATTATTATACCCTAATCCAATATAGAAATCATGCCTTTTTATACCCTAATCCAATATTGAAAATTGTAGATCAAGGACAATAACCAAAACAACATAATATTTTAGATATCACATACATATTAATTTATCAATCATGTAAAAGATGACATAAACAACATAACGATATCGCATACATATTAATTTATTAATCATGTAAAAGATAACATAAACAACATAACATATTAATTTATCAATCATGTAAAAAATAACATAATCATAACGATATCATCGCAACTAAAAAACACATGAAGAGCATTGGTTTATCCAATATCCAACAATCTCCTCTCAATACAAGTTAAGTGTGTATCAAACTAGTGACCTGAACTCATATCCTAGGCTCTAATAACCCGCATAGTCTCTACTACAATCACCAAAGTTAGGATCCCTAGCCTCTACTACAATCACCAAAGTTAGGATCCCTGAGAGGCTATACATGTTTTTTTTACATTATTTTAATAATTTTTTTAACTTTCAAAAAGATTCATATGAAATCTTGAATGGAATCAACTTATCACCAAAGTTAGAGAGGCTATACATGGAATCAACTTATCACCAGAGTTACGATCCTTGAGAGACTATACGTGTTTTTTTTAGAACAACACCTACAAGTGTTAGTCAACGATTGCATCACCAAAGATAAAGATTCAGTGTCCAACAATCTTCCCCCAACGCGAGCCCAATGTGTATCAAACTCGAGACTTGTCACCCTTATACCACTTGTTGGAATCATGATTGTCATTAGACTAAAACCCACAAGCATTAGTATTTGCTACAATCGTCAAAGTTAAGATCCATGAGAAACAAGTAGTCCATGTCACGAAACCCACAAAGAGCATTGGTTTATCCACTACAAACTACCAAAAAACAGCCTTATAAATAAATAAAATTACTTAAAATAATTCAAACATCACAATCTAATTGTTTAATTTTTATAAACAATTATACACCACGTTAATAAGTTCCAAAACAATACTCGTGTATTTTAAAAAATGATTAACAACAAATAAAAAACAAGTACAAGCTTCTTCTTTGTAAAAGAGAGAAAAAAAGTACTAAAGAAAAGGTGGATTAAGAAGTACTAAAGTAAATAAGGATTAAGAACAAATGAAAAATCAAATACATACTTAAGGAGATTAAGAAAGAAGAAATTAAAACGAAATTAAGAAAAAATAAATAAAAGAAAGAAGGAACCCTATATACTTTTTCCCTGTTTTGAAAATGAAAAATCAAGTACATACTTCTTCGTTCTATTGAAGTTGGATACCAATTATTAAAAAGGATTAAGATATACTTTTTCCTTGTATTGAAAATGAAAAATCAAGTACATACTTCTTCCTTCTATTGAAGTTGGATACCAATTATTAAAAAGATTAAGATATTGAATGAAAAGCAGGAAAACAATAAAAAAGTTGGAATAGAAAAGGAGGATTTAAAACCAAAAAAATCAAGTTGAAAAGCAATTATTAAATAAAAGATTAAACTTAAAACTTTAATCATCAGAAAAAAAAAAAAAAACAAACAAAACCAGTCACAATAAATCATCATTCAGTTCTAAATTATAACATTGAGTTACTAATTATTAGTCAAATTGAAATAAAAATAAAAAGCTTCATAAAATTTAAAATAACTCTCTTTTCTTTTTTATACTATAAATTATAACATTATAAATTACAACATTAATAAATTACTAATGGTTACTCAAACTGAAATAAAAAAAATATATATTACTCAAATTGAAATAAAAATAAAGAGACTTCATAGAATTTAAGATAACTCACCTTTCTTTTTTATACCCCAATCCAATATAGAAATTATACCCCAATCCAATATAGAAATCATACCCTTTTATAGCCTAATCCAATATGAAAATCCTAGATCAACGAAAATAACCAAACCAACGTAATACTGTAGATATCACATACAGATCAACGATGTAAAAGATAACAAAACCATAACGCAGTTAAAAATGTTAAGATAACCTAACCATAATGATACCATCGCAGTTAAAAAAAGGTTAGTATCGGAGTGAAAACTAATCTTAAAATAGAGCCTTCAAAGCATTTCAAGATTTATAAACCAAGGTCGGCAGTCAATTGGCAATTTTTTTATTATTGGTTATATGAATCATAAACAAACAACCTTTTGTCTCACAGGGGAACTTTGACCATATAGCAATGTCAAAAGATCTAATTGTTAAACTTTTGATCTACATATTATATTAGATTTAATTGTTAAATTTTTGATCTATCTATTATATATAAGATCATCGAAATTTTTTATGATGATGATGGTTAACGTCCACTGAGATCAATCTTTGTTGATTTATCAGACCTAAGGAAAAGAGTTATTTAATTTGATTTAAGATTTTATTCCTATACTCAAAAAGCTTGGACCTAAAGAAAAGAGTGATTTAATTTGCCTTAAGATTTTATTCCCATGCTCAAAAAGCTTGGAGAGAAGCCTCTCCAGCTCACTATAATTTTGACATCTTAAAAGGTTAGGAAAGTCAGTATTGCAACAAAGATTATGAAATTGAGCTCACTATAATTTTGACATCTTAAAAGGTTAAGAAAGTCAGTATTGCAACAAAGATTATGAAATTGAGCTCTAATTGCAAGATTATATACAAGATCTAATTTTGACATTTTAAAAAGTTAGTAAAGTCAATATTGCAACAAAGATTATGAAATTGAGCTCATTATAATTTTGAGCTTGACATTTTAAAAGGTTAATATGAAATTGAGCTCTAATTGCAAGGTTATATACAAGATCTAATTGCTAAACTCTTGATCTACATATTACTGTAGTCTACCCCTAATTAAGTGAATAAATTCCACACCATTCTCTGCCCCCTAATTAAGAGAATAAATTCCACACCATTCTCTAATTAAGAGAATAAATTCCATCGGTTTTGGAAAGTCGTTAGAGAAGAGCAATGAAATCAATAAATTGAATACAGAATGCAATGTTCTACCTCCTTGTATTTCCTACTATTAAGTTAATAATAAAACACAGAAGAGTAATGAAGTCAAGTAATTGACTTTAGCATACAATGTCCTACGACCTTAAGATACCAATAAACCACTAGCTGGTGCTACAATATTTGTAGAGTTGAACTTTGGAAATAAACAAATGTTGGGTATCAGTCCCGTTGACAGCAACATAAACATAGCCACTGGAAAATGGGAATTGGAAGCGAGTTTGCATCAAATGCAAGCGAGAGGAGCATAAAAAAATTTCATTATGCATAAATATTGAAAAAATTTAGCCCAAACCGCAATTTTGGGTCACAATTTTATAAAACTTCAAAAGGTTTTTAGAAACTCATTCTCAGGAAATCATCTAGTTGTTAAAAAAACGAAGTGACTAGCTTGCTCATTACATGTTTCAACTTTCCCAGCCTCCACGGAAGACAATCTCTCCAGGCTACTAAACCTTCAAAGCAACCAATTCAAATTTGATGTAGATTTCACACCTCCCCAAATTCTGAAACACACAGATCACATCACAAAAATGAACATAAAATTAGATCTAAGACAAGGTACATGCAGTAGAACAAAAAGTATGCCTAACGCACTACAATCAGAACTTACAGATCTTGTTGAATGCAACAATATCACAACTCTGAATGTACTCATTGGCTGGTTCAATTGTGAGATAATCCTCGATAAGATTGTCAACAGATACAAGATCATCCTCGATGGTCATCATTATCTGCAGCTTCTTGATTCCATATCCCACTGGAATGAGTTTTGAGGCTCCCCACAGCAAGCCATCCATCTTGATGCTGCGTACTGTTTCCTCCAGTTTTTGCATATCTGTTTCATCATCCCATGGCTTCACTTCCAGAAGAACTGATGACTTCCCACCTGTTAATAGAGATCCAATCAAACATGAGGGAAGGCAGATTTCAATCACTGGTAGTAATGCAATCAAGAATATTTTAAAATGACAATGGGTTTTTTGGTTAGTCGGTAAAGCAAAAGTATTTCATATCCCACCAATCAAATCCCCGGAGACATAATTCACCCCTCGTGGACCTTTCATGTGGTTAGGGCCAGGGTGGCAGGTACCACTAGCAATGTATCACGCCAACCGTACAGGTAAACAGGATTTTGATTTTAAGTGCAAAAACAAATTAGAAATCAAGCCAACCAGAAGCGTAAACAGGATTTTGATTTTACGTGCAAAAGCAAACTTAATTGGTCGGTAAAGCAGGTGTTTCGCATCACAGAGGTTTAAATCCTCCGGAAGAAATTTCACCCCGTACGGAATATGGAGGCTTGGAGCCACCCCTCGTGGAATATTTGATGTTGTTGGGATAAGCGAGACCCGTAAAACATGTTAATGTAAGCAAGGATTTTGATTATTCAGGAGAATGCAGTTACAAAAAATAGAAATCAAACTAGTGTTGATTAGTTGCTAAAGTGTTTCATACCCCCACCAGGGTTTAGGGTTCATTCCCAAGGAGACATGTTTCACAGTTCACCCCACCTGAGCCATTTATTGTGATTGCTCCTAGTGCAAGTCTTAAGCGAATATGGTAAGGTGCTTCATACCTCCACCAAGGTTCAGGGTTCATATCCTAAGCCATTTAATATGGTTGAGCAAAGTGCAAGCCCTGAGCGAATTTGACACCCCTCCTGAGCCATCTAATGTGATTGGGCCAAATGCAAGTCCTAAGCGAATTTCACAAAATAGAATCCCACCGGCAGTTTCTCAGAGAAAAGAGTCCATTTTTCTAGAGAAATGTGAGTAATTGGCATTATATTGCAAGATCCCAATAATGGGAAAGGGCGTAGGTGTTTTTAGGAAGCAAGGAAAAAGAGAATGAAAAAAAATAAGAAAAAATAAACTAACCAAATGAACCATAATCTATCGTTAAAGGCATTCTTAATGCTTGGTCAGGTGCAAAGTTCAAAACTTTCGGCCCCTTTTAAAGTGATTTTATACAGTGTTAATGCAGTGTTGGCTGATCGTCAAAGAAAACTTTACTTGGAAAGGTCTAAATCTTTAAGAATTTAACCAAAATTCAGAAGAACTCACTCTCTTTCTTTTTAATAGAGGCTTTTACAGCCGCCGAGCGTTCTTCAGCTGCCTTCTTTTCCTCTTCGGTTTCTTCACCGAAGAGATCCACATCATCGTCGTCCTCGTCTTCGTCCTCGTCCTTGACAGGGGCAGGAGCCGACTCCTAAATTAAATACACATATCCTCGCCATGACTATCTCTAATATCATATTGCAACCTCAAAACCAGCAACAATACAGAGAAAAATGCCCTACAAGATCATACATAAAACTTACCTTTGATGGCTGACTCCCTCCTTCGATTTGAACACCAACACCTTCCCCAGAAAATCTGCCAATGGTAAATCTTACTACTTTAGCTAATCCATTTCTATAAAGAAAAAAATGTGGAAACCGACAATATTGATTAAAGGCGTACCTTGGGGCTAGTAAGGCACTGATGTGGTTGTACCAACGGGAGGCATTGATGTAATGGGATGCAGGTGCTTTACCAAGTGCAGAGTATACTCTTATGTCATCCGTTGATGCCTGATACCTAACCCAAAAGAAAAACAAAAACCAATCTAGCACTTCACAATAAGAAGAAATCAAGAAACGGGACCAGATTTAGGATTCAGGCTCACCCGGAAATATAACTGCGTGGGAGCAAGAACTGATCCAGCTGCTCCACGCCTGATGCAGTGCTGAGATTGGAGAATGTGACCGCCATTCTGTCGATTCAGCCTTATTATAACTCTGGGCAACAGATTTAAAAAAACTGAAATGAACGTAGGGATATACTCTACAAAGCGTACCTTGATCTCTTTTATATAGAGAAAGGATTTACTCCTGCGCTTGCGCCCTCGGCCTCTGCTTCTAATTCCGATTCCGCCGATTAGACAGAGAATTGTGAGAGGAGGGTTTGGTGTGCCCTCTTAAAAGGGGAGCAAATAAAACCCTAAATAGTCACTGCCACAGGGCTACTTTATCCCCCGCCGCGTCCCCCGTAATAAGAAGTTGGTTGTAAGTCAAAGGTCCAAAACCCATGAAACCCTGGATTCTTGATCAAGGTCGCATCGTTAATCCATTTTAGCCTTAGATTTATGGATTTTTAAAGTATTTAGTGAATTGGAAAAGTATCAATAGATGAAAAGAAAATGGAGATAATTTTTTTAATATTTAATAATATTTGCCTTAACTGGAGTTAAGTTATGATTAGTTTAGATTTATTGTGTCGAGACGAGTTAAATATTCTCAAGCGTAAATCCTTTTTTCTAATGCAAAATTTGATAACAAGTTTATACATTTTTAAATTTGATCTTTAAATCTAATCTAGACCAATTTAATTCTTTTATTTTAATTTTTATGTAATTTGAGAGGTCAAAATGTTTACATAACATTACAATTTCTTTTCTATAAAGAGCATTTTTTTTTAGAGAGGGTCCAGAGAAAACTATGGCGGCTAGGGTTTTTAGATATGGGTCTCAAGAGCGCTTGTCGGCGGTCTCCCTTTGTTGCGCAGCAAATGGAATAAGGACTTCAAAGTGCCCTCACCCTGCAGTTTTGTCGGAATGGCTTGAAGAAGGTTTATGTGGCTCCACGGACCCTTCGGATTTCGCCCCCCAAATCCTCTGTGCTCTCTCAAGCCTAGAACCATGGCTGACCTCCGCATTTTCACGCTTAGATGTTACGCATGAGCTTCAGATCTTTTGTTGAGCGCCTATACTCGAGGGAAGGGGCGTGAATCGATGGAGTGGCTACACTCCCCTAAAGTACAGAGCAAGGAGGGCTTTGGCGGATTCAAGGTAGGGCTGGGAATATACGCTTCCACTGGGTACTACGAGTGCACAGAGGCATCGCAGCGGCTGAGACTTGTCTGACTGGGTTTTCATGCCTCTTGTCGCTGATCACTTTAGAGTAAAGTCACTTAGTTCCTATTAGACCCTGTCTTCGATGCCAGAGCAGAACCCCATAGCAGATTACACAAGAAACTCAAACGATGAGGTATGCCCTATTCGCTTTCATATTTTCATAAAACCCGTTGTGTGGAATAGTTTTATAAGATGGGCTTAGGATACCGACGAGGTTGTAAAACTGAAGCAAAATATCATTCTATCCTCTGGTTACCCTTGTCATCTGCAATCTTTGATATACAACGGGAGATCCCTACAAAACTCCTGCTCAATAAAAGATTACTTCAATGGTCCAGGATCCACCATTTACCTCAACCTGAGATTAAGAGGAGGCACAATAGAACAACACATAACTCAAGGACCCATTTGGGGAACCAGCACTTCAAAAACAGACATCCCAAAAGGTCCCTCATATAAGAACATTTTATAGGGGAAAAACAAAGCAGCAACACCAACCGAACAAGTCGAGAATTCCCCCAAACCATATATTGTGGAGAAATTAAATTTTTTACCATATTGAATATAGATATTCCAGAGATTGACGAACATCAAACCACATTTGAATCTCAAGCAATAATCTGTAGATTTAACAAATTCTGGCCCAAACCAATGGAGCTCATTCACTGGATTTTCACCAAATGGACCATGGACTGCGAAATCCATCTCTGTTCAAAGGGGTTTTCCATTGTCAAGTTTACATCCTCTGAAGCTAGAGACATCGTCCTTAGGGAGGGACCATGGTTCTGGGGATCCACTAGCCTTTTCATCACACCTTGGTTCCCGGAATTTGATGCAAACACTATGGAAGTAACCATAATGTCAGTCTGGAATCAGCGATACAACCTTCCCCTTCATTTTTGGAATGAATTTGTTTTAGAAGGCATAGGGAACATCATTGGGAGATACATAAAAATAGACACTCAATGCTTGGAGGAGAGGATCTACACTTTCGCACGAATCTATGTGGAAGTGAACCTCAGTAAAGGGCTACGAGAAAGTATACAACTGAATCATAAACAGCAGAAGTGGACTCAACATCTTGACTACAAAAACACTGCATTCAGATGCAGAATATGCAGGAACACCTGTCATTTGCAAAATAAATGCCCGAAAGCAAAAAGAGACAACAGAAAAAAAAGAAAAAGACGGGGAAAACACCCAAAGGATGGCAATTTCCTTCAAGTGAACCAGAACAGGAGACAAAAGAAGAAGCGGATGCCCACATCCCAAATGAGAATAACCAGACAACCATCGATCCGGAGACACAAGAACAAGAGATGCAAGACCCTTTTGACCTTACCTCCATAGTTTAGCTGGCAAAGGACCCTGGGGCACCGGACAATGGAGAAAATAAAAGAAGACACGACTCAGACAACTCAGATTCAGATAAGGACAATGGAGCAATCATAGAAGAAACCCAGCTCGCCCTTATCTCTGCCATGCCAACACAAGGCGCATGGTGTAAGGTTGAAAAGAAGAAAGGGAGAAAATCTTAATTTTCTTCCCATGTATTATAGGTTCTTATTTTCAATTTCATAGCCTGTCTTGATTGACAATTACCAGCACATGTAACATGTAATTTTGTTTTCATTAATAAAATTACGACTTTTTTCCTTGGAAAAAAAAATATCTTCTATAAAGAGCATATCTTAGCACATAAATAATTAACTAGCAATTGCACCACATGTTGCAAAGGAAACATTGTAAGGCAATAGCATATAGCACTAATTAATGCTTCTTTAGCAACTATTAAAAGACAAAAATATCAACAAAAGGCAAGGACCACACTACAATAAAATCTTACTACAATATTGCTTCCTTGAGCCTTACAAATCATGAGGCCTATGTTGAAGTTAAAGGTGCACCTATTAAAGATTATTTAATCTACTAAGTTTTCATTATATTTCAGAGTGTCTTAAAAGGAACTTATTTATATTTTAGTAGCTAATATGGCGTTCGTCGTTTTGTTTTTCTTTATGCAAATAGTAAAAAATGTATGGAGTGGTGAATTTCATCACTTCAAGAGCAATAAAAACAAGGCTATTGAGAAAAGAACTCCAACACCGAGAGAGATTTGGTAGCAGTTGTGGAATTGGCGAACAAGTCTTGCTCTGTGGTGTTGGCTACTGGGCATAGCTTTCTTGATCTTGTATAGAAGAAAGTAAACTTGCATTTAGCTTATACTACATTTACTATGAAATTTGCCAACATTCAGGGCATACTTTCCATGACATTTGTACAACAAATTATAACAGAGTATCACATTTTTCTTATCATATCTAAATGCTCATGTATGAAACAATGGTGGCTTTCATCACTACAAGAGCAGTAAAAACAATTCTATTGAGAAAACAACTCCAATGCTGAGAGAGATTTGGTAGCAACTGTGGAATTGGCGAACATGTCTTGCTCTTTGGTGTTGGCTATTGGGCATAGCTTTCTTGATCTTGTATAGAAGACTGGAAATTTGCATTAGCTTATACTACATTAACCATGGAATTTCTAGCATTCAGGGCACACTTTCCATCACATTTGTAGAACAAATTACAATAGAGTATCACACTTTTTTTATCAAATCTAATTGCTCCCGTATGCAACAACCAATTTGATAAGGGAGTCTTAGCATTGACTGACAAGGTTTGATTCCAGATGGGATTTGATTACAAGTTGTTTGGTTGAACTTTGGAAGCTTGATTGATTGCGAGGGCATTAATGCATTGTTGCAGAAATCACATGCATGGTATCACGCTGGCTTTTGAGTCACTGTTTCCATAGAGAATGCGTTCAAGAGATAAGTGTTCTTATCTTTCTCCTTAAAAGAAGAATTTGCATTGAGATCTTATTATATTTAAAAGAAAAGAAAGTAGTCATTGTCATGAAAAGGGTGCATAGTTTATGCGCATTAAATGATAAGATATGTGTGTTTAAATTCCTGAAAATTTTGCATAGCTAGATTAATTATATGAATTGTATGAAATGTTTGAATAAGTTCATCAATATTGTCTCCATGAATCTGGAAATTGTGCTCTCTTAATATTTCCCACAATTTGCAAAAGTGTGAGGTTAATGAGATACACATTACATTGGTTTGATTGAGATATCTAATAAAAATATAAACTTAAAACCTTGTCATAATTAATGGATATATTCTGTGGAGATTAATTTCGTCAAGTGAAATGGGATTGTGTTTAGCGATTTTGTAAGTTTCGGTTATATAACAGGATAGACAAATGTTTATTGATTTTGTAAGTTTCGATTATATAACATAATATACCAATGTATAGCGATTTTTGGGTGTTCCATGGACATTGGTTTATAACTTTGGTATTCGGACACTAAATTTGATTGTTTCAACATGTATTTCACGATTGTATTGCTATTTTCGGGTGCTCGATGGACATTGGTGTATACTTTTGGTATTCTAAGGTTTAAATTTGACAATTTTCATGAATATTTTAAAGATATTTTTGAAATTAAAATAATGTAAAAATATTAATTGCATCAACAAGCTCAACTTCATAATACGATTGTTTAATTTGATATTATTATTCAATTTGAGAATCCTCGTGCAAGTAAAGAATTTCTAGAATTTGAAATGAATGAGAAGTTTTTATTATTTTGAAAACAATTATAAATTAAGAAATAGAAAAGCTTTTATTGTCCTCAAAACAATTATAAATTAACACACACACCTTTGATTATGGAATTCTCATTTTAAAGTGATTGCACATTCTGAAACATTTTAAAAATCTTGGCTTATGTCTTATAGATTATTTTGTGTTCTTGTGATCTTCATGCATTTTATTTTTTGGTAAATCAATAAAAGGGCAACCAATATCACAAGAAATTATCAAGTAAGGAAAATCAACCATTAATCTACAATTTCCTTTATTTTCCAACATGGTTTTAGAGCTTAGGTTTGAAGAAGGAAGATCACATCTTGTTGGCAACTATACTTTGCAATCTCTATGGAGTTAGAGTTCACATCTCTATGACTTGAGACCATGAATCCAAATTAAAGACGTATGAGTTACTCTCTATGGAATAGATGCAAGACATTGATAAAATTTTATTCGTGAAGATTTAATCCAACTTACCGTGGCTATAATATGATCCAAAGATGTTTTGTCATAAGATGCAATTTTGTGTTTTGATGTGATTTTCTCCTATTTGAGAGAGATCCAAAATGAGGCTAATAAGATGTGGGTTCCTGGAGATGGCTATGTGAATTACTAAGGCCATTTTTGTGATGATATATGATTGTAGTTAGTGAGAAGTGCAAATCATAAATGGTTTATAATACCTATGTAATGTGAGCCACAAGAAGAGAAAGTTTATATTTTTTGTTCATTAGTGTGAAGGTCTGCAATAAGATGATTAAAGGCTACTCAAGAAAATATACCTGCCACTCTCTCTTTTGTGGAATTTTGAAGACAAGGCCTATTCCTACACCATCTGAAGTCGACAACCGAAGTATGCCTTTTCAAAGTACAATTAAAGAAGGTCTGTAACTGAGCCTTTGAGAAGTAAGAAACCCAAATTTTGGTGTAATCTAAAGACAAAACTATAAGAGGTTCAAGAAAAGAAGTTTAAATTTGGAAATCTAAGATAGGAAGACTAGACCAAGTCCTAGTGGAATCAAACACATCTTTTCTTCTATTTCAAAGTTGTTATATTGTCTAGAAATCAATGTTTGAGGAAATTTGTCTTCAATGTATTATAATAGGTTTATCCTCTTGGTAATCCTGGTGGAAAAAGAATTGAAGAAGCACAATGCAATAGTTGATCTCAAAAGATGATCTCAAAAGGAGGTAGATGATGGTTTGGTTCTATTTTTAACTCGTGTGCTGGTACAGGTCAAGGAGAGAAGATGGTTGAGACTTTTGAGCATAACTTTCTGATCAAAAGGCCACAATAATGTGAAGAAAGGTCCGAATTTTTTGTGCACTTGAACTATGGTTAGGTCGAGTTGTTTCCACCTATAGTAGGGGGCCAATACTTCCTTCAACGAATATGTATAAGGCCAAGAGAGCTTAGAGCATACTTGAAAGGGGTCTAGCTGAATAAGGTGAAACTAAGGATGTTAGGGCTAACTGTGTGTTGAGTTTAGGAAAGTGAAATGAGGTTTGAATTACCTTAGATGATGCACAAGTGACTAGAACAATTTTAGCTATTGGGATTGAATATGTTAATCACGTAACCAAGTTACTTGTTAGTTGTGCAAAGGTGAAGGAAATGTGGTTGAGTCCTTGAGGAGAATAAGTGTTAGGCTGATGTGAAGGTAAGTGTGTTTACCGCAAATATTTGAAAATTCAACAGGTGATGGAGCTGAAGTGAAAAGTGTACTTCACTAAGTGGGCGCGAATATTTTGGCGCAAGTCTATTTTTGAACGCACATGGATCATGGTTTACATGAGTTGTAGGATGCTGCAGTAGAGATGAGTGGTCTGGATTAATTAAAATAGATGGACCTCTATTTTTAGACATTGGGCGGTTTCTATTTTTAGACTGCCGGGCTAAAAATAGAACAGTCAAATATTATTAACCCTTAATAATATTTAGACTATAAACAGTATCTTATCCTCTTGGAGCACTTCAGTTTGATGCTTGGATGTGGCACATGCAGCTGACAGAAGGAAATACGCTTTTCCTAAGGGTTAGTTGAGCTATTGCATGGTTGACTTCAGTTAGAACTCATGTGGCAGAGTTTGGTGGAGTTGATGAGACAGTTGGTGGAGTTGTGTTCGGTTTAACTTAGTTGAACTAGTCGTATTTAGTTTAACTGGAAAATACACTAGTGATGAGTGGTGTGAATTAATTGTTAATTAATTCACTAATTATTAGCTCATAAATCAACTAAAGAACACATCAGTTAACTCATATTTATAAATGATTGATGGGAGCTTGATGTTGATGAGTGAAAAAGGAGTTAGTCTATCGATTGTGTTATGTTTGTGCGGCAGATTTACCCGTGGTGGAATTACCAATGAGATTGCGTGGCTAAACCCCGATGGGATTCGAACTTGGATCATCATTATTCATCTTGGATTGCGCAGTAGAGGCAGGCAGACTTGCGGAGGAGATTTGAACCTGTGACTTGTTCATCTTCCGTGCTAGTTTGTGTGTAGCATGTGAGATAGTGCTGAGAGCTGTGAGGAGCTTTGTGCTATGTATTGTTACATTTTCTCTATCATTATAATATACAGATAGTTGGGGGTTTTCAGCTATTAGCTTTCCCCATTACATACTGTGTTATATGTGTGCTTGATTATGTTTTAATGTGCGCATGCGACTGCTTCTATTTCCGCAAATTGATGATCAATTGTAGAAGAGGTTATGTATTATGCATGAAGCTTAAATAGTGTGTAATGGATCATCTTGGTGATAATTAGGCTATTATTCAATTTCTTATATTATCAGAGGCGAGTGGTCTGGATCTGTTACGGTGGTGACTGTTTGATGAGTCTGAGAGAAATTGTCCCCAGGGCAGATGCTTTGGATCCATCCTTTCTTTGAAAGGTGAAAAATCCAGTAAATGCCCCTACAGTCGATCTCTGTGCTAGAAATACTTTGTTCTCACAGATCAGAAGCGGTTGAGTTTTGAGCTGGTGGAATTCGAATTTGCAGCAGTGTTTTCTTGGTGTCGAAGTCAAAATGTCTTTCAATGGATTGCGATTGGAGTATGCCCTTGAGGGCAGCTCGAATTATGTTGCATGGAAGGACAGGATGGAGGCGGTGTTAGATGACAATGGGTTGAAGGAGTTCATAGATGCTGAAGTCCCAAAGCCTACTGATGCTACTCAAGTTGAGGCTTGGCAAAAGAAGACAGCAAAATGTCGAAGGATTCTGTTGGAGGGCGTGAAGGATCACATTGTATCCAGCCTGCATGGAAAAGCTTCTCCATACTTGATGTGGAAAGCGTTGACAAATTTATTCCAAAGCAAGAGCGACCAGAGGAAGTTGGCGCTCAAGGATAAACTCAGAAACATAAAGATGGAGAAAGGCGACAGTATGCCCAAGTACCTCACGAAGTTCACCCAATGCGGGGATGAGCTGGGAAGTGTGGGGGTGACTGTAGATGATGAGGACTTGGTGAGCTTGGCTCTCCTTGGGCTTCCGAAGAGGACTGGAAGTCACTAAGGGGTGGCTGTAGATGATAGGACTTGGTGGACTTAATCTCCTTGGTCTTAAAGTTGGCAGGCCTGCTCGGGACTCTGTCAATGGTCGGGAGAAATTGCCAGGATGGGAGCGACTTTGGTCGGATCTTGTGCAAGAGGAGATAAGGCGAAGTACCAAGGACAGATCTTCATCAAAGAACTCTGATGAAGAGAATTGTGCTTTGGCTGCCAAAGCAAAGAAGGGGAAGAGCAAGAAAGCTTCTCATTCCGGTGCGAAAGGCAAGAAGCAGGACATGTCCAAGGTGAAGTGCTTTCACTGTCACCAACACGGACATTATGCCACAAATTGTTCGCAAAAGAAGAAAAATAAGCAGGCTGTTGGATCTGCAGCGGGAGAGGCCTTAGCCTCGCAGTTTGAGCTAGATTTTTCTCTGATCGCATTCTTGGTCTCAAGTGTGATGGGATCAGTATGGTTCTTGGATAGTGGTGCGTCTTTTCACATGACAGGAGATCAAGATTTGTTTTCTGATCTGGATGAGAAAGATCTTGGAGTGCACATCGATATGGGCGATGATGGTAGATACAGTGCGACCGGTATCGGTACCATTTCCTTTGAGAGGGAGTCTGGTAAACCCTTCATATTGAAGGAAGTGATGCATGTTCCAGGATTGAAGAAGAATCTTATCTCTGTGGCGATGTTAGAAGACAAGGGATATGATATTGTCTTCAGCGAGGGAAAGGCTTTCATGTGCAGTAAGACAACTGGAGAAACCCGGAAGATAGGGGTTCGAGTCAAGAACCTTTATCAATTGCAAGTAGATGGTTGTGCAGCAATGGCATGCAAGGCACAAGGAGTGGCGAGCCAGGATGATGGCGAGCTGTGGCACCGGAGATTGGGCCACCTTCACCATGGAGCCTTGAAGATACTGCATCAGATTTCTACTGGGCTTCCTAAGGGTACTCTTGTGCAGTCAGATCAGTGCAAGGGATGTACCTTGGGAAAATTTGTGAAAGCCACCTTTCACGAGAAGGATAGTCGCGCCACGACATCCTTGAGATAACTACCCGCATGTGTGTGGACCTTTCTCGTAGGCTTCACAACAAAGCAGCTGTACTATGTGATATTTGTTGATGATTTTTCTCGAGGCCGGATCTTCTTCATGCGCAAGAAGAGCGAGACATACTCAAAGTTCTGCAGTTCAAGCAATCGGTTGAGAAGGAATCACAGGATGTGGTGAAGGCTCTTAGGAGCGACAATGGTGGTGACCATCTCTCGGCGAATTAAGCACTTTTGCAACAACAGATGAATTCAAGAGAGCCCATAGCACCTCATAACCCACAAAGCAGAATCCAAGTTGCTAAGCCAAGAACAAACAACGATCAAAGTTAGCTGTGATGTTGCATGATCAGGGCTTACCCATTCACTTGTGGGCGGAGGCATGCAATACTGCAGTATATGTGCAGAACCGTTGTCCTCACAGGATACTTGGCATGAGTACACCCGAGGAGGCGTTTTCTGGTAAGAGGCCTGATATTTCCCATTTGAGGATTTTTGGTTCACTTGTTTACATTCATGTGACTAAGGATGCCAGAAAGAAGCTGGAGCCGACCGCAGAGGTTGGGATATTTGTGGGGTACACTGATACACCCCACAACTATTGTGTGTATTTTCCAGACAGTCGCAAGACTGTTGTGCGACGGGATATCAAATTTCAGGAGGAGAAAGCCATGAAGTGTTCGCTGAAGAGGGAGCCACACTTGCATGCAGATGAGGAGCTAAGTAGTTCTATGATGAGTCAGATGCGATCGTACCACAAGAGGAGTTCATGGAGGAAGAGACCACCTGCGTGGGCCGGCCAACCATCGTAGGGTGGAAGACTGGCGAGCCGAGCGATCGGGCTAGAGGAGTGAAGAGGCTGTAGGACCACCTACAAGACAACGCACAGATACAGAGATGGGTCACCTGACGGTGAGACTGATGGCACGGCCTGTGAGAAAATGTGTCGTGACGTGAGCCATCCTCTTTCGAGGAAGCTGTGGAGGACCCCGTATGGGTAGATGCCATGGTGGAAGAGTATGATTCGATTGTCAGAAACAGTGCATGGGAGATTGTCCCAAGGCCGGAAGGGAAATCAGTGGTGGGTTCGAGATGGATCTACAAAGTGAAGCAAATAGCTAATGGGAGTGTGGAGAAGTACAAGGCAAGATTTTTTGCCTAAGGCTTCTCATAGATTGAGGGGATCGATTATGAGGAAACCTTGCACTCGTCTGCAAGGTATTCTTCCATACGGAGCATCCTAGCTCTCTCAGCGTAGATGGGGTGGCACATTCATCAGATGGATGTGAAGACTGCGTTCCTCAACAGAGTCATCGAGGAGGAGGTGTACATAGAGCAGCCCGAAGGTTTCGAGATCTTCAGCAGCGAGTCGCATGTGTGCAGGCTCAAGAGAGCGCTGTATGGGTTGAAACAAGCACCTCGTGCTTGGTACACATGGATAGATAGTTATTTCACCGGACTTGGATTCTCCAAGAGTGAGGCGGATCCTAACCTATACCAGATTGTGGTGGAGGGTAAGTTGCTGATCATTGTACTTTATGTAGATGATTTGATTTTGACAGGTGATGAGCTGTTGATACTTTCATGCAAGGAGGATCTTGCAAGAGAATTTGAGATGAAGGACTTGGGCCTCATTCATTATTTCCTGGGATTGGAAATTTGGCAGCACAGTGATGGACTATTTGTTTCTCAAGGTAAGTATGCCCGGGAGATACTGGAGAAGTTCAACATGCATGGCTGCAAGCCTGTTGATACTCCTCTTCCTGGAGGTTGGAGGAAGGAGGATGCTACTTCAGCGGAGGTAGTGGATGCCACTGTTTATCGACAGCTGGTGGGGTCGCTTATGTATCTGGTCAATACACGACCCGATATATGCTATGCTGTTAACCAGCTTTCGCAAGCTATGGTTAAGCCTACCAAGCTCTTCTGGAAGGCAGGCAAGCATGTATTGCGTTATCTTAGAGGCACATCGGGATATGGACTGTGGTACAGACAGGAGGATGAGGTGAAGCTGTGTGGCTTCACGGATGCAGATTGGGCAGGGAGCCCAACGGACAGAAAGAGCACATCTGGAGGGATCTTCAGTATCGGGTCGACAACAGTTTCTTGGTACAGCAGGAAGCAAAGATCCGTGGCACTCAGTTCAACAGAGGCTGAGTATATGGCAGCAAGCTTGGCTGCATGCGAGGCCATATGGATGAGAAAGATCCTGGTCGGGTTGTTCGGGTCACACTTGGAGCCTACTGTGATTTATTGTGATAACCAGAGTTGCATTAAACTCTCGGCTAATCCAGTATTTCATGATAGATCCAAACACATTGACATCAGGTACCATCATATCAGAGATTGTGTGCAGTGGAGAATCATGTTACTTTCATATATTCCCACGGAGGATCAGGATGCTGATATCTTGACAAAGGCGCTCACCAGGAGCAAATTCGAATACCACAGAGGCAGGATAGGGGTTGCAGATAATCCATATATTGTTGAGAGGGAGTGTTGAAAATGCAACAAGATGATGGAGCTTAGTGAAAAGAAGTCGCCTTCACTAAGTGGGCCCGCAGGCTATTTTTGGCGCAAAGTCTATTTTTAGACTATGTCTATTTTTAGACATATGGATCATGGTCTATGAGTTGCAGGATGTTATTTATGGATGATTGGTCATGTTGGTAAAAATAGATGGACCTCAATTTTTAGACATTGGGCGGAATCTATTTTTAGACTGCTAGTCTAAAAATAGATCAGTCGAATATTATTAGCCCTTAATAATATTTGGACTATAAACATTATCTTATCCTCTTGGAGCACTTCAGTTCGAGCTACGGATGTGGCACATGCAGCTGACAGAAGGAATTACGTTATTCTTAGGGGTTAGTTGAGCTATTGCATGGTTGACTTCAGTTAGAACTCATGTGGCAGAGTTTGGTGGAGTTTATGAGACAGTTGATGGAGTTGTGTTCGGTTTAACTTAGTTGAACTAGTTGTATTTAGTCTAACTAATAAATACACTAGTGATGAGTGGTGTGAATTAATTATTAATTAATTCACTAATTATTAACTCATAAATCAACTAAAGAATACATCAGTTAACTCATGTGCATGGACAGTTCAGTGGAGATCAGTGTTAGAGGTGGGTGAAAGGGTGAGTCTACTATCAGTTGTGACTATAGCTGTGCATGAGATTTGCACACACATTGATTGAGATTGCCAATGAGGATTGCGTAGTACAAGCCAGTGGGATTCGAACTTGGATCTCATCATTATTCATCTTGGATTGCGCAGTAGAGGTAGGCAGACAGGTGGAAGATATTTGAACTTGTGACTTGTTCATATTTGAGCTAGTTTGTGTGTAGCATGTGAGATAGTGCTGAGAGCTGTGAGGAGCTTTGTGCTCTATATTGTTACATGTTCTCTATCATTATAATATACAGATAGTTGGGGGTTTTCAGCTGTAAGCTTTCCCCATTACATACTGTGTTATATGTGTGCTTGATTATGTTTTAATGTGTGCATGTGACTGCTTCTATTTCCGCAAATTGATGATCAATTGTAGAAGAGGTTATGTATTATGCATGAAGCTTAAATAGTGTGTAATCAGGATAATCTCGGTGAATAATTCAGCTATTATTCAAATTTCTACACATAAGAGTTTGAACAACAATAAGTGTGTGCCATAGTGACTGTGTTTTGAAATGATAATGTCACTATGGTATGGGTTCGTAAATAAGCCCTAGTTGATGTGAATTATATGTAACAAAACATTGTCAAGTGGGCTGCCTAGAAAGCCCTATGATCTAGAGCTTGGTTGAAATGGACCTATTGCTGCAACTTTGTTGATAACTTCTGCTATAGGTGATGAAATCAAATTCCGTCAAAGACCCATTTGAGGTATTGAATATATTTTTCCAGTGATATAAGACACTTGAAATGTGATGACCTATGGGGTGAGAAAATTATTCCACAAACTCATAGGACGTGTGGCGGCGTATTGTTCCATACATGTGTAACTTCAATTGCTCATATCTCTCAAACCGAGAAACGAAATCAAATTCTGTAAAAAAACCCATTTGAGATAATAGAAAATCATTTCAAATGAGATATTTTTCACTATCTAATATGATTCGTGGAGACTATGGAACTTGCATGAATTTTACTGAATATTGCTGCAAAACATTGAAACTAAAATATGTTTCAAACGCTCATGGAGTCGTAACCTGAATCTAGATTTATGCAGGAATGAAATAAAATACAAAAATAAAAATAAACATAGAGATGTAGCAGAAATAGAACTTCATTTCATTAATATCAAATGATTGAAATATGCTTACATACAAAATGGACATAAACTAGCTAGGGCGATGGTAGCTTATCTCTAAGAAGAGATGTGGCGGCTACATGCCTCTGAACTATGTTACAATGAGGCCCGAGGGCTTTTTTATTATTGAACAATAAGAGAAAACCCTAAACAACCAAAACCCTAACCTGCGGAGATGTAACACCAAGAGTTTATGGGCCTCGTTTAGGTTAGTTGGGCAACCAAAATCCTGGGGTTGTAACTTAGTCATAGTATCTCTGTTTGGCATGTATGATACCTCATTGGAAATGTCTCTCCAAGGACTACGCCATTTAGGGCCTCAAAATAGCTCTGGAAGTTCAGCACTCGAAAAAATGCTAAAAATAGTAAATAAGAAAACTGATGAAACTAACTACGTGGAATAGGCGGGTGGCCACCAATATCCACCTGGATCACCCTAGGTTTGTCTTCTTTGAAATTCCAAAGAGGAATATGTGTGGGATGTTGATGATTACCTAAGTGCACCAAAATTGTTGTATGAGGTCTTATTATATAAACCCTAAATTTAGTCATCTTAGAGACAACTAGAGGACTGACAAGAGGGAAGTTAGAAGACCTTATCTGCATTGACTTGTGGTATTGTAAGGAAGTGCAAAAAGGCAATTTGATTAAGCATTAAGATTTGGCATATAGGAGAAACAAAGTGGAGAAATTGGGAAACATTTTTGAATACCCTGCGTGTTGGATTTATTGGAGGAATAGGAGAAGCAACTAGATGGAAAAGTTATGTTGAAGGTTGATTGAAGAACTACAGTATGGAAATGTCATACTAGTTGTGTTCAATGTTGACTGAACAACAAATTGGGTAACCTTATGATTTGATAATTAGTTAGTAGGAGGAACTGTGTGATTGACTATCTTCAATTTAGGAAGCAGTGTAGTGTAGGAAGTAGTGTTAGACATAGTTGATGATGCACTAAGTGAAGAACTCAAGTGCAAGATCATAGATTGTTAGGAGGCGGATTTGGAGCCCTATGTTAAGAAGTTGCAATATGACCAAACTCAGTGATAAGAGGGATGGTTGCGAAAGCTACAATAGTAACAGGTAGTGATGTAAGGTTAGTATGAGTACTTACAACACAAGTTGAGCCTTATTGATTTACTCTCCCCGTTTTAGAGGGAGTGAGCATGGATTTCTCCTGTGAGGTTGAGAGTGAGTAAGGTTGGACAATGGTTCTCTTTGTGTTAGGTATTGTGAAAAATTAAGATTGATATCTTAATTCTAGTACATGGACATGGATAAAGAGAATGGTGGATTGGATAAGCATCTTGGAAAAACATTCTTGAGTCATGTATTGTGATGGATTAGGATTTAGATCCTGCAGAAATTCTATCAATGGATTAAATATGATCTTGTGATGTACTAAAACAAGATAATGAATCCTTCTACCATATTTTTGGAATACAAAACACGATCGCTCAATCACATGCAAGTAAGAGAAAGAAGTAAATAAATCGCACAACACAAGATCTTCTTGGGGAAAGTAATTGCTAAAAACCCCAATATTTGTATAGTGTATTAAGTCAAGGAATCATGAAACAATACAATGCTTTCTTGCTCACAAGAATCACCCGCACTCTACCAATTGTCTCACACTGATCTAGGCAAAATCGTTCTAGTACTTAGCCAATTCTTAGTCTTCCTTAAGCATGCCTTGCTCACACAATTTCTAGGGAATTAGCTCCCTATTAAATAGGAAAAATAACCTTCCTTAATTGTGCAATGCATCATGGCATCCCAATGACTCTATAAATGCACATGGGAAATTTTATATAAATACAACTAATGGTTATGTTCCCTTTAACCTCTGTCTCAACTGGGTATCTCTTAGAACTAACATGCATGCAACTATTAATAGTGAATTATCAGTTATATGATTGATCACTAAATGTGAATTAATTCTAATTTAATTCACTTGACCTCTCACTAGTTCATCTCTTAGTTAGAATTAGTTAAACTGATTATAACTTAATAAGTTGAATTAAATCACTGACACCATGCATCAATTGTGCATCAACTGCAACTGGACTCCAAAAATATTAGAATCCCTCTACATGCCTCATCTTAGACCCTCAACTCAAATTTCCTGAGCTAACTCAGTCATCATGACTTAGTTAACTGATACAAGTTGTTACGAGATGAAATTACAATTTATTATCAAATTTATTTAAGGGAAAAATAAATTAGACATCCCACATTCCACGACCAAAATATTGATGCATCAAGTTTCCACATTCCTGGTGCATCAAAATTCCACACCCTTTGTGGGTGCATTTTCTTGTTTAATTTCAACACTCCCTCTCAAAAAGAAATGGATTGTCAGCTATCTCGATCCTACCTCTGTGGTATTCTAATTTTCTCTTTGCTAGTGCCTTCGTCAAGATGTATGCATCATGATCCTATGTGGGATTGTACTACAACAACATAATGTGCCTCTGAACACAATCTCTGAGACAGTGATACCAGATATCAATATGCTTGGACCTATAATGGAATATCGGATTAACTGAGAGTTTGATGCAACTCTGGTTATCACAATGTATCATTGCCATATCCATCTGATGAACGAACAAACCAACAAGTATCTTCCCCATCCAGATGGACTTGCATGCAGCCTGAATAACTGTCATGTACTCTGCCTCTGCTGAACTAAGTGCAACTGATCTATGTTTCCTGTTTTACCAAGAAACTGTTGTTGATCCTATGTTGAAGATTCCCCCTGATGTGCTCTTCCTATCTGATGGGTTGTCTACCCAATCTGCACCGATGAAGCCTTGAAGCTTCACTCCCTCTATCCGTCTATACCATAATACATACTCTGTACTGCCCCTGAGATATCTCAATACATGCTTTACTGCCTTCCAAAAGAGCTTGGTTGGCTTTACCATACCTTGACTAAGTTGGTTAACTACGTAGCATATTTCTGGTCATGTTTTCACCAAATACATAAGTGAACCAACAAGTTGCCTGTAAACAATAGCATCCACTACTTCACTTGAAGTAGCATCCTCCTTCCTCCAGTTTCCTGCAAGAGGAATCTCCATGTGTTTGCTGCCCTCCATGTGGAACTTCCTCAGAATATCCTTGGCATACTTGCCCTGAGATACAAATACCTCCCCATCTCTTTTCCATATTTCCAAACCAATGAAATAATGCAAGAGCCCCATGTCCTTCATCTCAAATTCTCTTGTAAGATCCTCTTTGCAAGAATTTATGAGTTGCTAATCACCTGTCAATATCAGATCATCTACATAAAGTAGAATAATCAAAATCTTACCATCAACCACAATATGATATAGGTTTGCATCCGCTTCACTCTTTGTGAATCCCAACCCGGTGAAATAGTTGTCGATCCTGGTGTACCAAGCACGAGGTGCGTTCTTCAGCCCATACAGTGCTCTCTTGAGTCTACACACATGCAACTCCCTATATAAGGCCTCAAAACCTTTTAGCTACTCAATGTACACTTCTTCCTCAATAACTCCATTGAGAAACGTTGTCTTTACATCCATCTTAAGTATCTTCCATCCCATATGCGCTGAGAGTGCAAGGATGGATCTGATCGATGAGTACCTCACAAATAGTGCAAAAGTATCCTCATAGTCAATCCCCTCTACATGTGAGAACCCTCTGGCCGCAAATCTAGCCTTGTGTTTCTCCACACTCCCATCTACTACTTGCTTCACCTTATAGATCCACCTGGATCCAATCACTGACTTCCCCATTGGTCTTGGGACCACTTCCCATGCATTGTTTCTGATAATGGAGTCATACTCCTCAACCATGGTATCAACCCATACCGACTGTTGCACTACTTCCTTGAAAGAGGAGGTTCTGTCACAATACATTCACTCATAAGAGCCATGTATCTAGTATACATGTATGAGGACCTTCTTTGCCTGCACTGTGATGTGGGTGCGCCCACATTCTCTGTCGCATCTAGCATCAATCTGTTAGTCTCTCTGGTGTTCTTCCTACCATTTCTGGTGGATGGCTCTGCATGAGTGGTTTCTTCCACTCTCTGGTCTTATTCTTATAGTTGCTCCACGTCCTGAGGTTCATCCTAATTTGGAACTAAGAGTTCCTCTGCTGCATGTAATTCAAGCTCCCTCTCAAGGGACAATCGCATGGCCTTCTCCTCATCAAATTTCACATCTCTCCTAACAATTATCATCTTATGTGTTGGTAAACACACCCGATAGTTGTGGGGAGTATCTGTGTACCCCACAAATATCCCAACCTTTATTATTGGTTGTAGATTCTTCCTGGAATCTTTGGCCACATGGCAATAAAAAAATGAACAAAAAAAATTAAAATACGACACATCTGATTGCTTACCTGAAAAAGCCTCCTCACTCAATTCTGTTAGCATGATGACACATAAAAGGACGTGTCCATTAGCATGTAAGAACAACTATTTATAGATGTGAATTCTCCACCAAAACAAAAGGAAGTTCATGCTTATTCGTAGGTGAGATATGTGAGACTATGAGGCAAGATTTGTAGGCTTTTTTAGGCGAATTTACGGGCTTATATGAAAAATTTTGAGGATATATTTATGGGTTATCTGAAGAAGGATATGTGAATTTCCTATGGAAAGAACATGCATAGTATCTGTGACAAAAAGTGCAAATCTTTTTTGGCAATAAGTGCAAGTTTTTTGTGGCGAGAAGTTCAAGTATCTGTGGCAAAGGAATGTGAATTTTTTAGTGACACATGACCTAAAAATATGTGCATTCATGAAGGACTTAAATTCTATAAGACTATATGATTCGCTAAGAGTATCCTTGTGATCATATACAAGTTGACGAGTATGATATACAAATTGATGAAGATGACTATGATATATGAGCTAAAGGAGGATTATAAAGTCTGTAAAATTTAAGCTTGTGACAAATCAATTTGAGGATAAAATATGACAGTGAAAGGAGGGTTGAATTGCAGATATTTTGGAGGAAGTTGTCATGGTCTTGGTCTTGGATATCTCATTTGATTTTATTTTATAAGAAGAGGATTACTCGGCCTTTCCCCAATTGTGAGGTTTTTACCTAGCTTGGAGCTTATATCTTGTTTTATTATGTTCTTCATGCATTTTATGTTTTGGAAAGTGCTTGATGAAGAATAAATAATAAAGTAATAAAAGGACAAAAAATCTCACAAGTAATTATCAAGTAAGGAAAATAAACCTTAATCTTTAATTTCCTTGATCTTCTAACATGATTTTAGAGCTAAGGTTCGAAGAAAGAAGATCACACCTTGTTGGAAGCCATATTTTGAAATCCCTGTGGAGCTTGAGTTCACATCTATGTGACTTAAGATGATGAATTTTCAAGCTTTCGTATCCTTTTACAGGTGTCGCATCAATTTTTTCATTTTTGCGTCGATGGTCGTCGTTGCAATAACTTTTCTCACCAATCTCGTTCACTTCTCATTTGTTCAGCTTCTGCACTTGATTTTTATTATTTCATCAACCCTTAGTTAGATCTACACTCATGCCTTCACCATCTCTCATATCTACTCATTTTTCACACTTCCCTTTGGGAGATCTGCTTTCCCTTAGCCAGAATTCATTTTTCCCAGCTGGGCATTGCACAATATGGAGGCACAAGCTTGAAGTTTGGACTATGGAACTGCATAATGTGTAGTATAGGCTAGAATCTTTGTGCATTGCGCAGTTCCAAGCCTTAGCCTACCTCCTTGGCCATTGGTGACTACGCAATGCATAGTCTCTCCCGGCTCATTGCCGAGGCTGAACTACGCATGCATAGTCTCAAGCCACAAGCTTCGACCCTGACTATTGGGACTGTGCAGTGCACAGTTTCCCCATTCAGTTAGACCCTCTTCCCGTCAAGAATTGTGCAATCCTTCCAGTCAGTTGCCCAATGCGTTGCATGAACATGTCCTGAAAGTAATTTTGCTTATAATTGATATTTTCTTGTCGTCAATATATTTTTTGTCCCATAGGTACAATAGTTGTTGGGCATCTCTCCAGTAGTTACTTTCAAAATGGCATCAGAAAGAGTTGCCTCAGGGAAACTATTGAAAGCAGTACTGGGGAAGCAATTGAGAAAAATTTGGTTAACTTGTCATTTTACTCAGACACTCAGTTGTTCATAGAGAAGGGATAAAAACTGACATGGCAGTAGACCAAAGATGATTTCACAAAGGAGTTTTAGGAAAACTTAGAGGACTGGAAGGTGTATCTCAACACCATGCAGTTGGGGCATTACAAGGTTGCATGCAGGTATCCACCCTTCACATGTGTGGATGTGATCAACTGGGTTGTCTCAAACATTGATGTGGAAACCATGACATTGAGCAACACCAGTGGGTAGAAGCTTGCTACATTCCTGGCAGCAGATTTCAAGAAGATGTATCATCTTACTGGGCCAGTGAAGAACATGAAATAATTGCTCTATGCCACTTACAGCTACACGAACACAATAAATATCATCAAGAGTTGGGCGAAGGAGCCAACAAAGTTTAGGCAAACACACACCCACATGTACAAGACAAAAGTACCCATGAAGGCCTATCATCTTTTGGTCATACTAGGCTGCAAAATATATGGCCAACTAGACACATAGACCTTTTCTAAGGGGTTGGCTATCTTGTTGAACCAAGTAGTGAATGAGGGGAATTCATTCAAATGGTTAGATCTATAGGCTCATCTGTTGAGAGTCCATGTGACAAAAGCTTGCAATCCACCCAAGGGTGAGCAAGCATGCCTCTACATGTGTGCATACTTACTGGATGCAAACTATGTGCGGAATTAGTTCCCTGGCATGAACTGGACATGGACACTGAGAGACACTGCCATACATATCTATTGAAAGCTACTCTTGGATTGCAGTCCTCCCATAGTTATGGAGCAACTTACTAGTCACTTCATCATCCCACTTTACAGGCTCATCTTTCAGGAAGAGCCACCTTGCATGTCATGAGAAGCAATGGAGGCGATATCAAATATTGCTGATTGGTTCACCTTACTATATGGCACATTGATCAAAGTATTCAGTAGGCAGAAGTTGCCACATCTTTTACTAAGATATGCCACTTACAAACTAGTCATGCAAGAGGTAGCTTATCATATCTCCATAGGGTTGTCAGCAACACTACATAGGAAAAAGAAGGCACCATTCCCAACTCTCCTTTTGTAGGTTGGATTATATGAGATTAAGAATCTCAAGATTGTAGATGTCGAAGGGAAATCCATCACCAGATTCGAGTTCGGCACAAAGAGTTACAATCAATATGGATCAAGGGGAATTTATAAAGAACATTGTGCGAGAGTTTATCTAAACTAGGTCAGCGGGATATATCAATATTCGAAGGAGGAACCATGGAAGAACTGTTATAAATCCTCCCAACCTCATGAGCCAATCAGTATCGCTGGGACTTCACAAGTTGTTCTGCAGACAACAACAATACCAAAAGAAGCACTTGCAGCAGGCAGTGGTCCAGTGCAGGACAAAGGAAAGAGGAAGGTAGCAGATAATATAGAAGAGGAAAAAAGCTAGAAAATGAAAGAAGATCTTCTCATTCAAAACGTGGCTTTTGAAATCGAAGCGAAGAGAGGATAGAGGCAGCAAAGAGTAGAGCGGAGGAAGACAAAGAAGCAATCCTTAGAAGAAGAAGTGCAGAGAGCACATAGATCAGAACAAGAGTTGAAGGAAGATCGAGAGCTTAGAAGAAGAGGAAAATAGGAGATACAGAAGCAAGAAGAGGAATAAAGGTAAGGTACCATGACAGTAGAGACAACACCCATACAGGTTGAAGAACATATACAAGATCTACCGGTAGCAGAAGGAGTGAGCAAACATATGCAAGAATGGGAGTTTGTTTAAGAGCTTGAACAATTGATTGGACTCACAGACATGGAAGTGGAACCAAAGTCGCAAGATGAATATGTGGACTTGATGGCCAGTGCACCTCAAGCCACCTTTTAGACTCCACCACCTTCAGCTGTAGAGAAAGCCATGAGCCAGTAAGTGGAGGTATTTCCCCTTGATGATGATCCAGTCATGGATGTGTACAAATTTTCATTCAAAAAATTGCAAAATAAAATTGTACAAGCACGAAGAAATAATTTCCCAGATGTTCATGCATCACCTGCGTTCATGAGAGAAAGGGTGATAGTGGAAGACACCAGCAGGAATCCAAACGGAATTTCCGATGCCAAATTTGTCTTCGTAGGAGAAACCATATTATCACTCATTGTTTGGTGGTCGAAAATAAGCAGTTGGCGCAAAACATAAGATCACTTTGACAGGAGAATGAACACCTCCGGGCAGCAATGCAGAACACACCTTATGCACGGGTCTGCTGCAAAGAGACAAGAGCAATGATACTTGCTGAATTATCCGCACTTCGAGACACTATGCGAGATATTTATGCGGAGTTAGTAACTGTACATAAGGAATTTTTCAACCTGAATGACTTACTACAATAGAGCAAAGAGTTCGTTAGGATCCTTAAGAATATACCGACTTCCATCACCATCGTGCATCAATGAACATTGTGATTCAAGGCCACGTCACTTACATTGTTAAAGAAGATGAAGTTGCAGGAAGAGTTAGACAAATTCATAGTTTAGATGTTAATACATAAAAAAAATAAGCTCACCTCATTCATTGGAAGTATTCAGATCGCATATGTCTGGATATACAACAATTTGGATTTCATGGTGAGAACCCACTAGATCCCGTCAGTTGGTATACTCATCGAGGCTAAACACAAATAGCAAGTCCCGCATAAGATTGATCAATACCTGAAGTGGTTGGAGCAAATGGAAACCTAGGAGGACATGGAGACCAACAAACATAATTTTCAAACTTACATCGGTGGACTGATTCAGATCAAAATAATGTTGCACATGATTGAAGAAGAAGTGAAGACCAGTTCCAAGAGATTGTACTCGGATGCATTGGAGGCAAGGGTCCACTTCCAGATACTACAAGGAAAATACCCTCTAGCAGATGTTTTTGAGGAACCCCACAGAAAAATACCCCAGACGTCTGTTTCTAGGGGAGGATCCTAGGGGAGGTTGGTGGGTGGAGGTTTTTGCGGATGTATTTCTTCTGGTGCTCTTATCAACCTAAAACGCATCGGTGCGTTCAATATGACAAAGCACCGGTGCATTACAAAAATTGGCACACCGGACACCGTGCGCTCTGTACACACACGCTTGGTGCGTTTTATTTCTGTAGAGCACCGGTGCTTTACATGTCGACCGCACAGATATCGCCCAATGTGGAATAAATGAAACGCATTGGGGCGCCCACATTGGCACACCAATTACGACAAAAAAATCGCATAAAGCATTGGCACATCGGAAATAGTGAACTCCGTACACACCCTCTTGATGCTTTTAATTCAGCCACCGTGCTGGTGCGTGTCATATCGTCAGCCTCAGTGCCTCATAAAAAGCGCGTGGAACATAAACGTCCCGGTGCCGAATGACTGAAACGCACCGTGTAGAAATTATATAACTAATGCGTTATATCCAAGATTCTCTTGATCACACACTATTTTAACTTCATGCACAATACAAAATCTATTCCACCATTGATCATCACATGCAGAAATTTAAATCAATTACATGCACACATGAAACCATAAAAATTCACACACATTAACACAATGATTTATGGGAAAGCTTAAAGCTAAAAACCCCCAACTATCTGTATAATATATGTCATAGAGATCATGTAACAATCATCATACAAATCTTATCATAAGCTCTCAGTATAATCTCCAATCGCTACACACTAATCAGGTCCGATCTTGCAAATCCATGCACCGATCTTTGCCACCTGCTAGCCTGCCTCTACTGCGCAATCCCTACTGAAGAATGGCTCTGGATGAACTCAAATTGCTCCAGCCTTGCTCACGCAATCTTCATAGGAATCTCCACTCAGTGTTGGATGCAATCACTACATCATTATAGTCACAACTGATAGTCACACTTGCTCTTTCACCTATCTCTCCACTGAAACTGTCATGCACTGTAGTTAACTGATGTATTCTTCAGTTGATTAATGAGTTAATATTTAGTGAATTAATTATTAATTAATTCACACCACTCTTAGTAGTGTATCAATCAGTTATACTAGATACAACTAGCTCAACTGAGTCTAACTGAGTTAAACTAAATACAACTCCACCAACTACTTCTACAACTCCACCAAAATCTGTCACATGAGTTATAACTGAAGTCCTCCATGCAATAGCTCCAGTAAACCCTCAAGAATAGCATAATTCCTTCTGTCAGCTGTTGTGCCACATTTTTGCACTTAACTGAACTGCTCCAAGAGAATAAGATAATGTTTAGAGTCCAAATATTATTAAGAGCTAATAATATTCGACATATCTATTTTTAGACTAGCAATCTAAAAATAGATTCTGCCCAATATGTCTAAAAATAAAATTCCATCTATTTTTCCAACTTGACCAACCATCCACAAATACCACCTTGCAACTCATAGAATATGATCGACATGTCTAAAAATAGACTTTGCGCCAAAAATCACCTGTGTGGGCCCCATCTAGTTTAGGTGATCATTTTCCAACTAGGATCAAGAATGATGTTTCAGGATGCCTCCTTCACTGTTTCTTGTTGCAATCTTCAACACACTGGGATCCCCGTAAATGCCGCGCACCAGAAAAGGGTTTAAAACAAACAAAATTACGGCAAAAAAATTGCATAAATCATTGGTTCACCGGGCACCGTTACCAGTGCTTCAGGTTACTGTACAAGCCCGGTGCGTCACATTCCCATGCCATGGTGCATCATAAAAGCGAGCGGAACATAAAATTCCCAAGGCAAAATCATGGAAACGCACCAGGGTCCCCATAAATTCCACACACCGGAATAGGGTTAAATAAAAAAAATTACGGCCAAAAAACTGTAGAAATCATTGGTTCACCGAACACTGTTACCGGTGCGTCGTGATATTGTAAAGCACAGGTGCTTTAAAAATATGCCACTCCGGTGCCTCCTAAAAGCGCGCAAAAACAGAAAGAGCCCGGTGCAGCATACAGACAACGCACCGGTACTCTAGCAAAAATCGCGCGCACCAGAATAGGGTTAAATAATAAAAAATTACGGCCAAAAAACTGCAGAAATCATTGGTTCACCGAACACTATTACCGGTGCGTCATATTATTGTAGAGCACCAGTGTTTTAAAAATACGCTGCCCCGGTGCCTCCTAAAAGCACGCGAAAACAAAAAGAGCCTGGCACGACATACAGGAAACATACCAGTACTCCAGTAAAAACCCCGCGCACCGTAATATGGTTAAATAAAAAAAATTTACCGCAAAAAAACACAGAAATCATTGGTTCACCGAACACCATTACCGGTGCGTGATGTTACTATAGAGCACTGGTGCGATAACATTACGCCGCCCCGATGCCTCCTAAAAGCACGTGAAAACAAAAAGAGCTCGACACGGCATACATGAAACACACCGGTACTGAAGTGAAAAGCCCACGCACCGGAATAGGGTTAAATAAAAAAATTACGGAAAAAACCACAAAAATCATTGGTTCATCGGACACCGTTACCAGTGCGTCATGTTACTGTAGCGCACTAGTGCGGTATTACAACAACGCACTAGTACTCCAGTAAAAACCCGACGCACCGGAACAGGGTTAAAAAAAAAAAAAAAAAAAAAAAAAACCCGCAATTTTCACTTTTTTCAGTGCTACAGAGCTCTCAAGCACAGGTGGAAGCTATCCTTGCTTGAGCCGCACTGACATCCGTGCTCCCATTGCACTTATTGCACGCACCGCTGTTGTACATTTCCACCATTCTCCAGCTTGAATTTTATAAAACAGTGGAGAAATTTTGTTTTTTAAATTGTACAACCAATATGCCTCCTCGACGGGTAAATGTACAGGTATTTTTCTTGTTTTTCCATAATTAAACCTTTTAGCGGATTAGAATTTGAAAAAACCTTAAAATTAACCATTAAAATTGTCGCACAAAAGCGCCAATGCTCTCGTTTCATCGTCATGTGCTACTGAATTAACAGTCGCACCACACCTAGTGCTGAAGGAGTCCGCATAGGTTTCGGGGCAGTACCATGAGGCGCACTGTGTTATTTTGAATTTTTTAAAAAGTGCGGTGCGATCATTTACCAGGCCGCACCGTTGACAATGTTGAATCGTGGTCACCCAGTGCATTGACGAAATTATCTGCCCCGGGGCACGTAAGTTTTGTGGCGCACCGGAACTGCAAATCGACATTGTCAACGGTTTAGGTTGGTAAACCGGTGCTAAGTGTATCCACACCAGTTCCGGGGCGGATTCCAAAGGTGCACCGTGTAATTGTAAATTTTACGACAAATAACAGTGCAATTGGATACCTAGCCACACCGTACGACTATGTACGGTGGCAGGAGGGCGGTGTGATGACTTAGCTATAAGCCCTGGGGCGTATAGTGAAGTCAGCGCATCGACCTCCTGACACTGGACTTAGTGAACGGTGCGCTAAAAATATTTTCTGGAGCACCGCTCCTGGTTCTTTTTATATCATTATGTGCACCGTCGCCGGTGCGTCTCTGTGGAGGGACGCACCGTTACTAGTGTGTGACTGTTTTTTTGGCGCACTGAATCTTGTTTTATTTGTTTTTCAAAAAATATTTATATACATATATTTGTAAATACATGTGTCATTTAATTGAAAATTTGTGTTTAATATGTCAATCATTCAGAGATGTGAAAGGAGAGAAGAGGAGCAACAATAACAACAACAAGCAGAACAATATAACATGGTTCACCTGTGGGAGGCAAGAGAGAGGGAGAGAGATGCGTACCCTCGCCCCATTACAGCAGTGACGCAGGGGCTCCTAAGGCAGGTAGGCCTCTTCAAGTTCTTTGAGGAGGCTACTTTCCTAAAGTCCCATAGTGGTTTTTTGAGACATCTTATCCGAAGGTGGAATGCCCAATAATAGGCTTTCCGAGTTGGTATCGACTAGTGGTACACGCCCACTAAGGAGGATTTATATTTTATTACAGGGCTTTCAAGGAGAGGGGTGGATTTTCCCTCGTTCCCCGAGGTTCCAACTAGCTGTGTGGCAGGGAGTCAGTTACTTTATTGCCAGAGATACATTGGAGCAGATAGATTGTCTCCTTTAGATTTTCAGGTCTCTGGAGGATAGTTACATATTGGTGTGTTTGGTTGTGAGGAGGTCCAGTGTCTCTCACTTATCATTTCAACCATTTGGCACAACACCAGTGATGGGCAACGCATTAGTTGCTAGCTTTTATATTATGTTGATTCTTTACTATAGCAGCCACGACTTGTCAGGTGGTCTGCCATTTTTTTACGAGAGTTCTGTACAACATTAGATAGATGTCGTGTTCGTGCACAAGGGAGGGTCAACTTCCCTTTTGCTTCAGAGATTTTTTGTTTATTTTTTGAGAGGTTTCCAAAGACGAGGCCTTCTTTTCTTCGGCAGCCTAGTAGGACGATTATTGAGGCACGTATGCACATGTGGGGGCAGATGATGCCCAAGAGGGAGGGGACTCTTTTTCCAGTGAGGATATCATATGATGCACTGGAGTTACTAGCCAGTGTTGATGAGCATCCATTAATTTTGGTCCCTTATCCTTATGCAGGGTTGGATTGGCGAGGGTGTGCCAACATCCTCTTCATAGCTGATGAGCCGCCAGATAATAGAGGTAATATTATTGTTTTATTTAAATTTATTCTAACTTGTTCTTTAACTTGTTTTTATTAAATTGTGTAATAAAATCCTCTAATTATTGTTGTGTACTTGTATATATTTTGCAGACATTGTCTCTTATGATGGCCAGGAGATGCCGCCACCACCACCTGATCCAGTTGTGGATATTGATGAGGATGCAGAGGGCGTGATGCCAGATATTGCCGAGGATCAGCAGGCTGAGGTCGGTGCAGATCAGAGACCTGCTCCTACTGGTGCGTCGGTCCGCGGTCGACGTCTGAGTGATGCTACATACAGGATGGAGTTGGGCGACCAACTCATTGCATTGTTTGTTGAGGCGAGAATCCGCCCCGCTAATTTCAGAGATATAGAGGCATTTGATAGGCTCTTATAGATGTGGAGAGGCATGTCGTGTGACATGTACAGCCTAGTGCGGCATGTCGTAGGAGTTACGACAACTTTTACGCGACTGACGAGGACTGTCACACGTTACGAGCGAGTCGCAGCACATGATGGATAGTCTGCGAGGCGCAGCGTACCATCGACATCTCTTGATCGTTCACGGCCTCGTGCCGCGCCAAATTTGCAAGAGCCTCCAGTATCATCTACCAGCAGTCATCATGGAGATGAGTCTCGATCACCAGCTGTTCCATGACATTTATATTACAGTTGTATATTTTTAACATTATTCAGTTTTATATATATATATATATATATATATATATATATATATGGTCCATGTATTTTATGTTCATTTTACAATTGTACTTAATTTACATGTTGGTGATCATCATTATGTGTATGTTGTTAGGTCATGTTAGATATGTTCATTTAATGTGCAACTTGCAGATAGATGTGTATGTGATAGCATGAGATGTCGGTGCAGATCAGAGACCTGCTCCTACTGGTGCGTCGGTCCGCGGTCGACGTCTGAGTGATGCTACATACAGGATGGAGTTGGGCGACCAACTCATTGCATTGTTTGTTGAGGCGAGAATCCGCCCCGCTAATTTCAGAGATATAGAGGCATTTGATAGGCTCTTATAGATGTGGAGAGGCATGTCGTGTGACATGTACAGCCTAGTGCGGCATGTCGTAGGAGTTACGACAACTTTTACGCGACTGACGAGGACTGTCACACGTTACGAGCGAGTCGCAGCACATGATGGATAGTCTGCGAGGCGCAGCGTACCATCGACATCTCTTGATCGTTCACGGCCTCGTGCCGCGCCAAATTTGCAAGAGCCTCCAGTGTCATCTACCAGCAGTCATCATGGAGATGAGTCTCGATCACCAGCTGTTCCATGACATTTATATTACAGTTGTATATTTTTAACATTATTCAGTTATATATATATATATATATATATATATGGTCCATGTATTTTATGTTCATTTTACAATTGTACTTAATTTACATGTTGGTGATCATCATTATGTGTATGTTGTTAGGTCATGTTAGATATGTTCATTTAATGTGCAACTTGCAGATAGATGTGTATGTGATAGCATGAGATGTATATTTGATGTTTGTGTTGTATTGATGATGTTAATATATAATGTTAATTGTGTTTTGTTAGATGATCATGATCACGATGATGCAATTAGCGATTTTGAATGTGTTTTTTAGTCAAATATGATGTTTGTACGATGCTTATCATGAACGTGATGTTTATTAATTAATTAATTTATAAATACCAATGATTATGATATTGTAAAGTTGTAATATTTGTATTTCTAATTGTATTTTAAAATTCTAAAATTGTAATTGTAATGATATATATGTAAATTTCTAAAATTGTAATTGTAATTGTAATTTTTTAATTTGTAAAATTGTAATTGTATATATGTAAAATTCTAAAATTGTTATTGTACGTGAAATTGTAAAATTGTAATTGTAATTCTAATAATTCTAATTCTAATTATAATTGTAATTGTATGTAAAATATTTGTAAAATTTTAATTGTATTAATGTGAAATCAATTTATTAAAATTTTTAAATTTTTAAATTTGTAAATTTTAAATAATTGTAAAATAATAAATATAGAGTAATATGATTTATTGTAACATAAGGAAATTTAGAAAATAATGCAAATAAATTCCTGTACTTAATTAGAATTATCATTATTTTATTATGATCTTAGATGCAAAAAAAGAATTAATTTATACAGTACGCCATTGTTTTTTAGATCAAGTACATAATACCAAATTATCAAGTGAATTATTGATTTTAGCATTAACACAATGCAAATTACCAATTAATTCAAAATACATATTACATTAACATTTCAAAAAACTCATCTTAAAAAGAATAAATATTGATGAAATAACACATATTGTACCATATCACTCTCAGTTCTCATGATCACCCTCATTATCTTCTAGCTCGCATGGCATGATAACACTATTTTTCTCAAAAATATGTTTTGATCTAGGGTCATGTGTCAATACGAACCACCAATCCCTATCAAACACATCTGGATAGAAAAACACTTAGCTGCAGCGTTTAGGGAAAACATAGGGCTCCTTAGCTTCATCCCACATATTTCTAGTGTTGATACATATCAGCCTACTATCTCGATCTTCCTTTACATTATTCTGATCAAAGGTGTCCCACCACTTGCACCTAAAAATAACACATTGGAAAGAAGAAAAATCCACTTGTTCAATGATCTCTTGTATCTTTCGGACGTAACCTAACGTCCCTCTTACTAGTTGTTGATCACGATGGCTAGATCGACTAGATTGATCGAACTCGACTTCCACTCCACAGTATTGTGTGATGTTTCCAGCATTGACATTTTATGTGAGAAAATGGTGTCCATATGCCCACATATATGGGAACAAATGCACCTATTATAAAAAAGTTTAAAAAATCATATAAGTGTCATGTGTATTATAAATAATAATCCAACAGTTAAAATATGAAATGTAGATGTCTTAATATAAGTTTCAAATTTACATATAAATTATTACCGAGTTGCTGCACCCAATCCCTACGTTTAGTGCATCCTCTTCAGCACGCGGGTAACGACTGGTAGCACCGTATTTCTCTCTGAATTGGTCAACAACCCAACTGTTGGGGCATATTTTTGGCATATTTTCTTTTAAAAGATCAGGATAAGGCACACTTCTACCATTAAACCGTCTGAATTCTTTCCTGTCACTATCCCATTTCATTCTTTTTTGTTCATACAATGCGACCCACGGTTGTGTCGCTTCAGAATTGTAAAGAATGAATTTATTAATTGCTTCAATTTATACATTCGCTGATGAAATCAAACCAACATTAGATAGTACTTAGAGATCAAAATATACATTATATCAAAGTTCAACATGAATATTAATTACTTTTTGTAAATTTGAAAAATTATAAGTCGCTTACTCTTTATCAAGCACTTTTTATTCACTTGTTTGGAGCAATTATCCTTCTCTTTTGTCTTCATCCAATTCATTGCCCCAAATCACTGCACCTGGTCTGTTGTCGATCTGCTTGATGTACTCACTAGCATACTAGAAAGACTCATACGATATGTACCCCTCTGCCATAGACCCCTCGGGTTTTTCCCTTTGTCGAAAAAAACCTTTCAATTTCTTCATGTACCTCTCTAAGAAGAACATCCAATGACAAGAAACAACCCCAAATAATTCAACCTCATCTACCAGGTGGATTAGAAGATGAACCTGTAAGTCCATGAAACTCGCCAGTAGTTCCTTCTCAAACATACAAACAATCTCAACTATCTCTTGATGCCACCATGGAATGCTAGCCACATGAATCTCCTTTGACGTGATCCAATGTACAAATGCAGATAATTTAGATATGGCACATCCTAGGTCTTGAGGGAATTCATGTTTCACACACCCACACACAAACAAAGGATAATGACACTGCAAAGTTATAAAAATGTTCAATAATATATAAAATTAGTTATGTTTTATGATCACCACATGGGATAAAATTTATTATTATAACAAATAATAAAATCATGCTTTTGACATTATACGTACTCTTAGAAGATTCAAATGGTCATGCGATTTCAACCCCGACAAATGGTCATCCATGGTGAAGTAGCGCCGTAGTGAAGACCCATATGAAGTTGGCACCCTCACATCCATTATAACTTCCTTTGCCAAAGGTATATCATATTTTTTAAAAATCCACGGGACATCACCTTCTTTGAAAAACCATGAATTAGAGGGACTAGCGCATGCCTTTGATCCCATACTTTCTAACCGTCTTAGCCAATATTTCTTTTTAGTTTTTGAAATAATAAGATATTTCCTAACCGCCAATGTGTCACTTTGTTTCGATGATATGTGCCTCCATAAAGAAGATGAAACATTTTTAAATATATGCATGGGATATAATAAGTGGGCAATCTTAAGATGCTCCCAATATGGGAGGTCATAAAAGATAGATTTCCTTTTCATCCCAATGGGCAATTTCTCAACATAGGTGTTGAAGAAATCTGGATCATCGAACTTAGGCTCCCCATTTGAATTGAACATTTCTGTGAACTCCTTCTCCTTCTCTCTCTCATATGCTCTAAGCCATTCAGCTAGTGTCATTATTGGAGGCCTTTGGGTTCTTTCTTGTTTACCACTGAAAGTGGATGCTACTCTTCTGTAAGGGTGTTGTTCTGGTAGGAATATCCTGGAGCAATCATACACTGGCTTTCGTAGGTCCTTGGACCATCTAGCTTTCAGAGAAGGTCCACAACATTTACATCCAAAATACCCTTTTGTTACAAGTGTAGAAATTTGAATAACTGATATGTTATCCACTAAGATTCTCCTGATGACACACTATTTTATCTTCATGCACAATACATAATCTCTTCTACCATTGATCATTAATTGCGGAAATAAAAACAATCGCATGCGCACATTAAAACCATAAACAATCACACATATGAACACAATATTTCATGGGAAAGATTAAAGCTGAAAACCCCAACTATATGTATATTATATGTCATAGATATCATGTAACAATCATTATACAAAGCTCCTCACAATATCTTAGTACAATCTCCAATTGCTACACACTAATCAAGCTAGATCTAGCAAAACACATGCTCCAATCTCTGCCACCTGATAGCCTGCCTCTATTGCGTAATCAATGCTGAAGAATGGCTCATAAATAACTTCGAACCACCTGGCTTGTCTTTGCACAATCCTCAATTAGCTTCTCCCGATCATATTTGTGCGTTGCAAATCATGCGAATAGTATAGTCACAAGCGATAGTCCTGCTTTGCTCTTTCACCTATCCTCTTCTTGGTCTCAAGCTGTCAATGCAACGAAGTTCGCCGTGTATTCTTTAGTTGATTAATGAGTTTATAATTAGTGAATTAATTAATAATTAATTCACACCCCTCATTAGTGTATCAATCGGTTAGACTAGATACAGCTAGCTCAAGCATGTTTAGATTAGTTAAAGCGAACACAACTCCATTAACTTCCTCAATCAACTCCACGAAACTCTCTCACATGAGTTCTAACTGAAGTCGCCATGCAATAGCTCCACTTAACCCTCGGGAATAGCGTAATTCCTTCTGTCAGCTCCTGTGCCACATCTGTGCACTTAACTGAAGTGCTCCAAGAGAATAAGATAATGTTTAGAGTCCAAATATTATTAAGAGCTAATAATATTCGACATATCTATTTTTAGACTGGCAATCTAAAAATAGATTCTGCCCAATATGTCTAAAAATAGAAGTCCATCTATTTTTTCCAAATTGACCAACCATCCACAAATAGCATCCTGCAACTCATAGAATATGATCCATATGTCTAAAAATAGACATAGTCTAAAAATAAACTTTGCGCCAAAAATAGCCTGCGGGCCCACTTAGTGAAGGCGACTTATTTCCACTAAGCTCATCATCTTGTTGCAATATCAACACTCCCTCTCAACAAGATAAGGATTATCTTCCACCCCTATCCTGCCTTTGTGGTATTCAAATTTTCTCTTGGTGAGCGCCTTCGTCAAGGTATCAGCATCCTGATCCTTCGTGGGAATGTATGAAAGTAACATGATCTTCCGCTATACACAATCTCTGATACGATGATACCGGATGTCAATGTGTTTATATCTATCATGAAATACTGGATTAACCAAGAGTTTAATGCAACTCTGATTATCACAATAAATCACAGTAGGATCTAAGTGTGAATCGAACAACCCGACCAGGATCTTCCTCATCCATATAGCCTCGCATGCAGCCAAACTCGCTGCCATATGCTCGACCTCTGCTGAACTGAGTGCCACCGATCTCTGCTTCCTACTGTACCAAGAAACTGTTGTCGACCTGATACTGAAAATCCCTCCAGATGTGCTCTTTCTGTTTGTTGGGCTCCCTGCCCAATCTGCATCCGTGAAGCCACATAGCCTCACCTCATCCGATTGTCTGTACCATAATCCATATCATGATGTGCCTCTGAGATATCTCAATACATGCTTGCCTACCTTTTAGAAGAGCTTGGTAGGCTTAACCATAGCTTGTGAAAGCTGGTTAACAACATAGCATATGTCGGGTCGTGTATTGACCAGATACATAAGCGACCCCACCAACTGTCGGTAAACAGTGGCATCCACTACCTCCGTTGAAGTAGCATCCTCCGTCCTCCATCCACCAGGAAGAGGAGTGTTGATAGGCTTGCAGCCATGCATGTTGAAATTCTCCAGTATCTCCCGGGGATACTTGCCTTGAGAAACAAACATTCCATCACTGCGCTGCCAAATTTCCAATCCCAGGAAATAATGAAGGAGGCCAAAGTCCTTCATCTCAAACTCCTTTGCAAGATCAACCTTGCATGAGTGTATCAACAACTCATCACCTGTCAAAATCAAATCATGTACATAAAGTACAATGATCAGCAACTTACCCTCCACCACTATCTGGTATAGCTTTGGATTTGCCTCACTCTTGGAGAATCCAAGTCCGGTGAAATAACTGTCTATCCGTGTGTACCAAGCACGAGGTGCTTGTTTTAACCCATACAACGCTCTTTTGAGCCTGCACACATGCGACTTGCTGCTGAAGATATCGAAACCTTCGGGCTGCTCTATGTACACCTCCTCCTCAATCACCTTGTTGGGGAACGTAGTCTTCACATCCATCTGATGAATGTGCCACCCCATCTGCACTGAGAGAGCAAGAATCGTCCGTATGGAAGAATACCTTGCGACAGGTGAAAAGGTTTCCTCATAATCGATCCGCTCAATATGTGAGAAGCCTTGAGCAATAAATCTTGCCTTGTACTTCTCCACACTCCCGTCAGCTGCTTGCTTCACTTTGTAGATCCATCTCGAACCCACCACCGATTTCCCTTCCAGCCTTGGGACAATCTCCCATGCACTGTTTCTGACAATCGAATCATACTCTTCCACCATGGCATCTACCCATGTGGAATCCTCCACAGCTTCCTCGAAAGAGGATGGCTCCATCACGATACACTCGCTCATAAGAGCCATGTATCAAGTATACTGGTCAGGTGATTGTCTCTGTCTGCGCTATGATGTAGGTGCTCCTACAACCTTCTCTGCATCTTGAGCCAGTCGCTCAACTTTTGTAGTGCTCTTCCGCCCTCTGATGGTTGGCGCTGCATGAGTGGTCTCTTCCACTCCATGAACCTCCTCTTGTGGCTGATCCACATCTTGAGGCTCATCCTTAGGAACTAATAGCTCCTCATCTGCATGCAAGTGTGGCTCCCTCTCAAGTGAACACTTCATGGCTTTCTCCTCATGAAATTTGATATCCCGTCGCACAACAGTCTTGCGACTGTCTGGAAAATACATACGATAGTTGTGGGGTGTATCAGTGTACCCCACAAATATCCCAACCTCTGCAGTCGGCTCCAGCTTCTTCTTGGAATCCTTCGTCACATGAATATAAACAGGTGAACCAAAAATCCTTAAATGGGAAATATCAGGCCTCTTACTAGAAAACGCCTCCTTGGGTGTACTCATGCTAAGTATCCTATGAGGACAACGGTTTTGCACATATACTGCAGTATTGCATGCCTCAACCCACAAGTGTATGGGAAGGCCCTAATCATGTAACATTTCTCGTGCAGCACCCACAATCGTTCTGTTCTTTCACTCCGCAACCCCATTCTATTGTGGGTTATGAGGTGCTATGAGCTCTCTTCGAATTCCTTCTGTGCTGCAAAAGTCCTTGAACTCGCAAGAGATGAATTCACCACCATTTTCGCTCCTAAGAGCCTTCACCTGCTTCCCCGATTCTTTCTCAACCAATGCCTTGAACTCACAGAACTTTGAGTATGTCTCGCTCTTCTTATGCATGAAGAAGATCCAACACTTACGAGAAAAATCATCAACAAATATCACATATTACCTGTGCTTTGTTGTCGAAGCTACTGAGAAAGGTCCGCACACGTTTGTGTGAATTATCTCAAGGATCGTCGTAGCGCGACTATCCTTCTTGTGAAAGGTGGCTTTCACAAATTTTCCCAAAGTACATCCCTTGCACTGATCTGACTGCACAAGTGTACCTTTGGGAAGCCCAGTAGAAATCTGATGTAGTATCTTCAAAGCTCCACAGTGAAGGTGGCCCAATCTCCGGTGCCACAAATCACCATCATCCTGGCTCACCACTCCTTCTGCCTTGCCTGCCATTGCTGCGCAACCATATACCTGCAATTGATAAAGGTTCTTAACTCGAACCCCTATCCTCTGGGTCTCACCAGTTGCCTTACTACGCAGGAAAGCCTTTCCCTCGCTAAAGACAACATCATATCCCTTGTCTTCTAACATGGCCATAGAGATAAGATTCTTCTTCAATCCTGGAACATGCATCACTTACTTCAATACGAAGGGTTTACCAGAATCCCTCTCAAAGGAAATGGTACCAATACCGGTCACACTATATCTACCATCATCGCCCATCTCGACGTGCACTCCAAGATCTTTCTCATCCAGATCAGTAAACAAATCTCGATCTCTTGTCATGTGAAAAGACGCACCACTATCAAGAAACCACACTGAACCCATCAAACTTGAGACCAAGCATGCGATCAACGAAAAATCTAGCTCAAACTGCGAGACTAAGGTCTCTATAGCTGCAGATCGAGCAGCCTGCTTATTTTTCTTCTTCTGTGGACAATTAGTGGCGTAATGTCCGTGTTGGTGACAGTGAAAGCACTTCACCTTGGACTTGTCCTACTTCTTACCTTTCGCACCGGATTGAGAAGAATTCTTCTTGCTCTTCCCCTTCTTTGCTTTGGCAGCCAAAGCGCAATTTTCTTCATTAGAGTTCTTTGATGAATATCCATCCTTGGTACTTCGCCTTATCTCCTCTTACACAAGATCCGACCAAAGTCGCTCCCATCCTAGCAATTTCTCCCGACCATTAACAAAGTCCTGATAGGAATGCCAAGTCTTCGGAAGCCCAAGGACAGCCAAGCTCACCAAGTCCTCGTCATCAACAGTAACCCCCACACTTCCCAGCTCATCCCTACATTGGATGAACTTCGTGAGGTACTTGGGCATACTGTCGCCTTTCTCCATTTTTATGTTTCTGAGTTTATCCTTGAGCGCCAACTTCCTCTGGTCACTCTTGCTTTGGAATAAGTCTGTCAACGCTTTCCACATCAAGAATGGAGAAGCCTTACCATGAAGGCTGGAAACTATGTGATCCTTCACACCTTCCAACATAATCCTTCGACACTTTTCTGTCTTCTTTTGCCATGCGTCAAGTACGGCAGCATCACTAGAAGTAGGTTTTGGAATTTCTGCATCTATGAACTCCTTCAACCCATTGTCATCTAGCACTGCCTCCATCCTGTCCTTCCATGCAATATAATTCGAGCTACCCTCAAGGCCATACTCCAATTGCAATCCGTTGAAAGACATATCAACTTTGACACCAAGAAAACACTGCTGCAAATTCGAATTCCACCAGCACAAAACTCAACCGCTTCAATGTTTTTCAATTGCTCCAATGATCAATATCGCTCTGATACCATGTAGAAATTTGAATAAATGATATGTTATCCACTGAGATTCTCCTGACCACACACTATTTCATCTTCATGCACAATACAAAATCTCTTCTACCATTGATCATTAATTGCGGAAATAAAAACAATTGCATGCGCACATTAAAACCATAAACAATCACACATATGAACACAATATTTCATGGGAAAGCTTAAAGCTGAAAACCCCCAACTATCTGTATATTATATGTCATAGAGATCATGTAACAATCATTATACAAAGCTCCTCACAAGCTCTCAGTACAATCTCCAATTGCTACACACTAATCAGCTACACACTAATCAAGCTAGATCTAGCAAAACACATGTTCCAATCTCTGCCACCTGATAGCCTGCCTCTATTGCGTAATCAATGTTGAAGAATGGCTCATAAATAACTTCGAACCACCTGGCTTGTACTGCGCAATCCTCATTGGCATCTCCAATCACTGGTTGTTGCAAATCATGCAACAATATAGTCACAACTGATAGTCACACTGCTCTTTCACCTACCTCTTCACTGGTCTCCACTGAAACTGTCCATGCACTGTAGTTAACTGATGTATTCTTTAGTTGATTAATGAGTTATTAATTAGTGAATTAATTAATAATTAATTCACACCACTCTCACTAGTGTATCAATCAGTTAGACTAGATACAACTAGCTCAACTATGTTTAACTCAGTTAAATTGAATACAACTCCACTAACTTCCTCAATCAACTCCACCAAACTCTCTCACATGAGTTCTAACTGAAGTCTTCATGCAATAGCTCCACTTAACCCTCAAGAATAACATAATTCCTTCTGTCAGCATCTATGCCATATCTGTGCACTTAACTGAAGTGCTCCAAGAGAATAAGATAATGTTTATAGTCCAAATATTATTAAGAGCTAATAATATTCGACATATCTATTTTTAGACTGGCAATCTAAAAATAGATTCTGCCCAATATGTCTAAAAATAGAAGTCCATATATTTTTTCCAACTTGACCAACCATCCAGAAATAACATCCTGCAACTCATAGAACATGATCCATATGTCTAAAAATAGACATAGTCTAAAAATAGACTTTGTGCCAAAAATAACCTGTGGGCCCACTTAGTGAAGGCGACTTCTTTCCACTAAGCTCATCATCTTGTTGCAATCTCAACAACAAGACCTGCGAGAATATATTTGTATACATTAATTAATATGCATGGCACATTAAATAATATCATGAAGATTAGAACAAATAATATTACAACGAATTAAATAACTAATATGTGAAAGAATATTGTTACATTATATATAAACAAATCAATAAATTAAACATGTAATTTACCAGAGCAAAATCCTAAGCCTAGAAAATCATGTCTCATGTAAGAACATATGCCATACAACGTAAACCTCCTCTCTACTGCGATGGGTCTTGATACATCGTATACATTTACCCCATCCCATAATTCCTTCAATTCATCTACCAGTGGTTGTAAGTAGACATCCATATTCTTCACTTGTCTTCTACCAAGGACTATGAGATCCAACATAAGATGTTCATTCTTCACAGAAAACCATGGGGGGATATTGTTATTGATCACTACTACAGGCCAAACATAATAGTTGGTGTTCTGGAGGGAATATGGGTTGACACCATCCATGGCTATGCTAAGTCATAGACTTCGCACTTCATTCTTGAATTTTTCGGGCCATGTATCATCTATATGCTTCATGGCTATTGAATCAGTTGGTATTCGCATAACTCCCAACTCACTTATGTGTGAGGCATTCCATCCTTGCAATATAGCTAATTCTTTGCAACGAAAGAGCCTTTGAATCCTTAGGATTATAGGCATGTGCCTCAATATCTTAAAAGGAGGACTAGTACGTGATTTACCCTTCTTTTTTGATTTATCATACCTGTCATGCCCACATTTTGGACACATCTCTTTGTCTGCATATTCTCCTTTATATAGAATACAATCATTTGGACATGCATGATATGATATGTACTCAACACCCAACATTTTCAACAATTTTTTTGCTTTTTCGCAGCTACTGGGCAAGACATTATCACTCGGAAGAACCTTATCTTTGAATAACCTGTAGTTGGTGATCATGGAAAAATATATTAATAAATGTACATTAATGTCGATATAATTATTAACGTTCATAAAATTTAACATTTGTAATGTTCATTGCAGTGTACTGATTATATTTCAAATTTATATATAAGGGAAGTACTTTATGGTAACTTACCTCAAAAGTTTCGAGAAACATGCATTCGACAAGACAAACTTTGCTTTCAAGTTGTACAGTAACATCGTTGTCCCCAACTAGGTAGACTTTGACTGACCGCCGGGTCCAAAGAGAGGGGTGGTGGAAGCAAATTTAAGGCTTTCGAAAAATGTGTCAGCGATATGAGCATCATCCCCTAGCTAATCATCATTTTGGAATGCATCTAACAACATTGTATCCATGGCAGTCGTATCCCTTAAGTAATCATCCATACCAACCTCTATTTGATTGTCTCCATTGCCAGCTTGTGAAGAACCACTATTGTTGTAGTCATTCATAATTAGTGAATCTGGACGTAGCGGGAATTGAATCGGTGGTTGATTCAACCATTCTGGTATCGTTCCTCTCTAATTTTTTCTCTTAATTCAATCTTCTCTCGATTTGACATTGTCGTGGGGTGCAACAGAAGATGGTAGGTAGGTCGTTCATCATCACTAGAATCCTAATAATTTAAAAAAAAAATTGAACATGATTAGTACAAAATATTATGATATCAATTTGTAACCACATTGACAATATTGCATGATTATAAATTGGTTTGACGTTGAAATAATTACATATTAATCAATATATATACCAAACAATTATAATTATAATTACCATCATTGTCCCGGGATTGTGGCTAGAAGATGCAATATTGTTACAATTGGCAGGGTGAAGCGGTTGTCCATTTTCATCTACCAAATGCGTCTTGCGGTATGCAGCTCCTGATAAGAACTTTCAATGTTTTGGAGCAGTACTTTGAATATAATTTTGTGCATCTGAACTCGATGATGAATCTGCATGAACCTGCAAATTTGTATACATTATAAATTTAATTAAGTTGTGCATGATTAACTACATGGATAAAAAACATACATAAATTCAATTAGATAATGAAAAAATAAAACAAATATGAAGTAAGTATTACGTCTCCACATGGATAGGAAGAACTCCGTGATGGACTTTGAGATATATTATGGAACGAGTTGGATTTTGAAGAATTGTCCATTTCATATAATATATGATATTTTCTCCCTGCATTTGAGCAAAACAACAATAAACTTTGGTGCACAAACCTAAATGTAATTCCGGTGCGTACTGTTCGGATAACTGCACTGGCCAGTGCTTTATAGTGCGCACCGGTGTGCTTTTGTAACAAGTAGCACCGGTGCGGTTCAATTAAACGACGCACCGGTAAACGAATAACCACAATAAAAAAAGCGCAACCCTATTTTATTTAAGCGAAAAAAAGCGGTAAATTAAAAATTGGGTGGAAAAATATTTTCGAAAATCTAATTTCATAAAAAAATTCTTTAAATACTAAACACTTTTCATTATTTCACTATTTTTGCAAAAAAATTCAGCCAGAGATTTGTAGGATACATACCTGGAGCAAACAGAGCACGAGAGCACTGTGGAGCAGGGAAATACGTTTGAACAGAAGTATTCAGACAATCCGAATTCCAAACCTCTGGTAATTCAAACCCTGTACCATAGAATTTTAAACGACATGAGTAAAGTTTATTGTTTTTTTGTACTTTTTTTTCCTGCAATTTTTTTTAATGCCGTGAAATAAGAAATCAAAGTCTATTGTTCTATTTTATTTTTTCTCTAGTTTTTTATGAAGTAAAATACAAAATCAAATCTTATTGTTTTTTTAACTTTTTGTTTCTACAGTTTTTTACCTTTTCCGCAGTTTTCAGAAATAAAAATAAAAAAAGAAATCAATTTTTAGAAACAAAACCCTAGATTAATTTTGTTTTTGCCATTTTTTCTCCCTCTTTCTTTTCAATTTAGATTTATAGGGTTTCTGTACTCATAAGAAATCCAACCCATGGGACGACTTGCATAGTCGAATGCCAATCCATGTTGGCCCTTGCGTCAATCTTTAAAAAAATACAGATTTTTTTTTGCCGGTGCACCCTGTGTAACGTTGCGCATCGGTGCGCTTGGTTATACCAGCGCACTGCTGAAGTACAATGAAAAAAAAAAAAATATTAGTGTGCCATTTGTAACATATGGCATCAGTGCACTATTACATTATGGAGCACCGCAAAACATGCTGTTTTGGAAAAAAACCATTTTACAAACATACCCTACATTATTTTTGTTTCTGCCCTTTCTTCTCCCACTTGCTGTGATTTCATAATTAGGGGTTTTCAATTTATATTTATAGGGTTTGTATTGCTAAATATAAGCGTAAGACATGCAACCAACGGGAGGATCTGCATAGTCAGATCTCAATCCATGTCGGCCCTTGCGTCAATCTTAAAAAAAAGACATTTTTTTTCGTCGATGCCCCATTCGCAACATAGTGCACCGGTGCACTCTGTTATACAAGCGCACCGCGAAAGTACAATGATAAAAAATTAAAAAAACAAATTATGTTTTTATCAGTGCGCCATATGTAACATATGGCATCGGTGCACTATTACATTATGGCGCACTGCACAACGTGCTATTTTGAAAAGAAAAACCAATTTACAAACATACCCTACATTATTTTTGTTTCTGCCCTGTCTTCTCCCACTTGCTGAGATTTCAGAATCATGGCTTTTCAATTTATATTTATAGGGTTTATATTGCTAAATATAAACCTAAGACATCCAACGAACGGGTTGACCTACATAGTCGGGTCCCAATCCATGTCGGCCCTTTCTTAAATAAAAAAAATTCGATGTGTTTTTTCTGAAAGAGTGCACCGGGGCGCTCTGTTATCACATCACACCGCGAAAGTACTGCCATAAAAAATTAGAAAAATATGCAGCCAGTGCACTATTTCATTATGACGCACTGTGAACGTTCAGTTTCGAAAAAAAACTTTCAAAAAATACAAACCTTACTTTCTTTTTGTTTCTCCCCTTTCTTCTTCTTCTTTCTGTGATTCATAATTAGGACTTTTCAATTTAGAGTAATAGGGTTTGTATTGCTAAATATAGACCTAATACATGCAACCAACGAGACGATTAGCATAGTCATATCCTAATCCATGTGGGCCTTGGAATGATTAAAAAAAAAAAAAGATTTTTTACCGGTGCGCCCTATGTAAGGTAGCGCACCGGTGCTCTGTTGTTTACAAGAGCACCAAATAAGTAATGTGAAAAAAGAATATTTTTTTAACGGTGCGCCATATGTAAAATATAGCATCAATTTATGCTAAAAAAACTAACACTGGACGATTTTTATTATTTTTATGATGGTTAACCGGTGCGGTCATTGACATGTAACGCATCGGGGCTTCTTGTTGACATAGAGCACCGTACGGTGTATTATTCTATTTTGGCGGTGCGTGAGAAAGACATACACACATCGACATCGATGCGTTCACCATGAATGGCGCACCGTTTTTTTGAGATTTTTTTTTAATTGAGAAGTTGGCAGTTTATTTTAAAATATGTTATTGAATGATACGATACAAGTTTGATATTGTGAAAGAAATGACTGACAAGAGATCAAGTAACAAAAATACTGATAACACATCACGAAAAGCAAAAAAGGCAAGTTCTTCGTAAATTTTTTGTAAAAAAATCATTTTTGAACTATATGTAAGTTTAAATAAAATGTATTATTTAATGTGTATCATGCAGAGCCACAAAATGACGAAGCTCGATAAGATTATTTCTGATCTAGGACCAGAAGAACGTATAAGCTTGATGGAAAAATTGCAAAAGGATGAATCAGGTGAATGAAAAAATACTATCGATCCAATATGAGTTTCTTTTTTTAGTTTTCATTAATAATATAATTAAAATTATTAGATAACATGTGTGCAAAAGTATATTAATTCACCTCTATTTAATGTTCTACAGGGACCAACAACTCAGAAAATGAATGTTGTTCTAAGAAAAAAAAACAATAGAATGTGCAAATGAAAATGAATTGCTCCTTAGCTCATATGGAGTGGTGTTGGAGTTTAACAAAAGGGGGAAAAACTTTTACAAATGTTCGAGGGATCTAGTGGAACGCATGTATAGACGTTCTTTCCACTTACAATACAAAAACCAATCCAATGATTCCAAGAACCAGATTTTATGTAAACTACAGGAAGAGTTTCTAGAGAATTGGTCAATGAGACATGTCAGACTTTTAATAGCAAAAACTTACAACAACAAAAAAGAAGGATTGAAAAAATAATATTCCTTTAGATTTTTGTCTAGAATTATTTATAAATATCACTTTTGTTATACCTACTTTTCATATATCAATAAAAAAATTAAATAGTTTATTGTCATGTTACATTTTCAGGAAGATTATGAAAATCTCAAAAGATGAACGAGCTGATATCAGAAATATGCCAGTAGGAATGTCCAAAAAGGTGTATAAGGAGATGGTCAAATAAATGGACAAAATTGCATCATGGGAGGAATCATCTCAACAACAACGTGCTTCAAATGCAATATGTAATCATTGAATTTTTTGATCATTAGGTAAAATAAATAAACAATTTAGCATTAAATATTAATTTTCAAGTATTTTCTTGTAGAAAAGAAAAGGAAATGGAACCCATTCAACACATCGATAGGACGACAAGGAAGAAAAGGATTGATATCTAAGTTTGTGAGTAAGTGTTACTTCCTTATAACAACTTAACTAGATTTCATTTTTGTATTTTTAAGTTGTTTTACAAAAATCATCATTTAATGTCTCCAAACAGGTGCTAACATACAAAGAAGAACCATCAGAGGAATTGATTGAAATTGGTTTAAATATGGGTTGTGCATATATGTTCGCATATCAGAACTTAATTGTGGAATTTGTGAGCATCTATCGATCTTGTTTTACTTAGCTTGGTCTATAATTAATAGGAAAAAAAAACTTTTATATTAAATATATGATTTCTTATGGGGTATAAAACTTGCTGGAAACAAAGTATGGCACTACGCCAACAGATCAAATATTGAAAGATGGCATGTTACATGGTTTTGAAAGAATGTGTATAGTTTATGAGTCAATTGTTGCAATGGTACGTCATTTATTTTCGATTTACATTGATGTATATTATTTAATATTGCATTTTTCATTATTCTCACCAATGTATATACACTCATTACATTTTATTTTTATGTTTGCAGATGGAAGAAGGTGAAGAAGAAGAAAACAATCAACGTCGTAAACAAAACATTTTTGAAAATAACCCAAGTCATGGAAGTAGCTCTAGCAGTGATAGCAGTTCAAGCGAAGAATGATGATCACTATGTTTGGATATAAAGCAAGGCGTTGTACTATTTTTGAAAAATGTCTGTGAAATCAGACATTTTCTTTAATGTAATGGACATAGTGTCCCAATTGAAAGATAAAGGGATACCAATAACTGTCCCATTTTGTATGACAAAGAATCCCATTTTGTATGATAAAGAATGTCTTATTCACACACACACACACACACACACACATATATATATAATAAATGTTCTAATTTATTCTATTGCATTCTCTATTGTCACTATTGCGTTCTCCATTGTCGTTCTCAAATGCAGTAATAAAAATTTAATTCATATGAATATTATTATAACAAATATATATATGTGTGTGTGTGTGTGTCGACTTTTAATGAATAATGAATTTTAAAAAATCACAATAATTATGATATGATATAACAAATTAATCTAAACATCACATTCAAATCCATTAATAAAAATTTAATTAATATGAATATTGTTATAATATGTGTCGACTTTTGATGAATAATGAATTTAAAACAATCACAATAATTGCACTGCCACAGGTCGATGTTTCTAAAAAATACAAAATGAAAATCGGTGCGCTTGTATTATTAAGCACACCGGTGTGTTTTTACTACCTATTGGGACCGCACAAATACCAAAACTAGTTAAAAATATCGAGGTGTTTGTGCGGTACGGTGCTTTGGTGCGTTTATGTATCTATACGCACTGGTGTTGTTTTATCGCCTATGAGCACTGCACGAATACCAATACCAATTATAAATTGCGGTGCGTCTGTGTGATACTATGCATCGAGGTGTTTTTTCTGTTTATATGCACCAGTGCATTTGGATGACCAATAGGCACCTCACGAATATCAATACCAATTACAAATCTCAGTGCATTTGTGTGATAGTACGCACCGGGACGTTTATGTGTCGATAAGCGTTGGTGCATTTGTATGACATATTTCCACTGCACAAATACTGATACCAATTGTAAACCTCAGTGCATTTGTGTGATACGATGCACCGGGGCATTTATATAAGCATACGCACCGGCGCGTTGATACGACCTATGGGCACCGCTCAAATCCCAAGACCAATTAGAACGGCCCCGTGCATTGTATCACCAACACCAGGCTCGGTGCATTATCCTTCGACTGCCCCAGTGTGCTGTCTACTGATACGCACCGGTGCGTTAAAACCTGATAAGAGCACTGATGAAAAAACATCCGTAATAACCTCCGGCTGCCCATTTGTTTTTTAGCTGTGTTGAATTTCCGTTAAAATCTTTTCCAAAACCTCCGTTACCAGAAATGGATGTGGTAGCATATGTTTTTTTGACAATTTTGGCCAATTTTATAACACTAAAAACCTCTTTTATAACCTCTGCTAGAGGGTATTTTCCTTGTAGTGAGCCTAACACTATCTTGGAGTTTGGGGAGACCATCACAGAGTACCAATATTGGTATGAGCATGTGACTGAGAGACACCAAGTCTAAGATGCATGACTTGAGTTCACCCCAACTCCAACATCATATTATTTTGTCTTGTTATGCTGTCAAGTTGTCTCTACCCTATTTTGTCATATATGGGCATGAGTGGAAATTGTAATATTTTTTGTAAATGTTGTCTAAGTGAAATTTCATGTGTCTGTGATGGAATGTGAAGAGTCATATGTAATGTGACGAGTCATGAGGGGAGTCCAAGAGTCACTAAGGGGGCATGCCAAGAGTCACCCCTCTTTGGTTATAAATACATCCTCATAAATATTGTAAAGGGCTTTTGGAAGCCGAAGCTTTTGGCTAGGCTTAGGCTTAGAAAGGGCTTGGGAGTTTTGTGTCAGCCTTGGCTTCTCTGTATCATAGAAGGAGCATACTTCTTTAGGCGGAGCAGGTACTATTAACTTCACGTGCCACTATTGGGGCAAATGGTTCGCAATATTGTATGTATGAATGGAACTTTCACTTAGAATAAAATCAGAGTCGACATGTCTTCCTGCATATATTGTAAATGTATGTTGTTTGGTTTGTGATGTATGTTGTTTAACTTACACATATTCTTATGACCAATTTCGTTTGAATTTGTACGAATCTTGTTGAATACGTGCTCATGTTTTAATCCATCACCTTTAACTTATGGACTATTCTGCCTGTTAGTTTGTGTGATGCCTTTTCAGCTCGCGTGTTCCTTTCAATCTGTGTATTATTATGGGATTCCAAGGAGCAAAATTCATTTTCCCTTTGCTCTTAGAATCGCTCATGCACCATATTGAATTTCTGCAGGGTCACACACTTGCTTTAACTAAATACATTGTACACCACTCTATGTGTTTTGCAATCCAAGGCATATCATTAAAAACCTCACTATTGGGACTCCTACTCCAAACAGTGTGAGGTCTAGTTGGGACTTCATATCGGGGAGATCCCCTGAATGTTGGTGGGTCCAGCATCGTCAACATATTTGATGCTAGAAGGAGGGCCAAATGACAAGCTGAGCCCTAGAAGTTCGTTTCGAATTTCCACACTCATTTTTATGACTTCTTCCGAAATCTTACACCTGACATGTTTTTTCTCGAAAACTGAATATTCAAGTGCTGACGAATATCATTGATGACTTGTAACATATTAGATTTAATGGCAAGGTTGAAACAACCATCCTTGAGCATAGTGAATGTTTTCTTCAATTTTGCGAAGAGTGTGACATCCCCATTGAAGATTTTGGCTATTGGTTGTTCATTCTCACGTTCAAAGGGCACGTAAGGCAATGGTGTTACACATTGACCAATGCCTCTATTCACTCTTTCGAACATATTCTCACAAAATTGTTTTGTGCTTTTGATCAATTCGATTATAAACTTATGTGCAAGAAAAAATTAGAATTGCGAAAATTGCCTGATGAATCATTACATCATTTTCTTAATCATTTTTTTCATCTCTGTTTTGAATTTCCAGAAGATGAAGTTGAATGGGATTCCTTGACTAGAATATTTTTATATATTATACATATTTCACTTACTTCACATGAGTTACAATCATTTAAATCACGCCCAGCAAACCTCGCTCGTAAATCTTATAAATTTGCGACGAACAAGGGTGTTGTTCCAAGAAACCCTTCATCCACTTTTCATCTAACAACTTTACTTCCACAACTTATGGTGGGGAATATTCAAAATTAACTTGTTTATGAACCACCATCTCCTCCCACCCCACATACTCATAATTCCTGCACAATTTGGAATGCAATCCCAATGGTTGTAATGAAGTGTTAACTCCTCATCCTCCACCCTTTGGTTATAGTAGTCCTCCAGATTTTGAGCCTTTGTGTTTACCTATTTCAAATATTTCTCATGTTTTTCCCTTGTCCAAGATTATTTCTTTCATTATGTGATTTAACAATGGTTCTAGTTTTTCTAGATGGTTTTTATAGGACAAGATGTCATTTCTATTGCAACATCCATTGGACCTTAGGTATGTTTCCTTTACTGGCATACATGGGTAGGTCATTTTCGTCGTTTTTGCATTTTGACCATCAACACTATTTATGCCTTAGGTCTGACCCCGTCAATCTGCAAATTTTTCCACTTCCTATATGCATCTTGTAGCTTGACGGTAAAGCTTACCCGCTCATGGATACCCTAGTTAGCACCTTCTTGCCATCTCAGTTTCCATGCAATCACTCTTTTGATCATTTTCAGAATCCATCCTTTTGATCGACTATGACCTAGAATTTGAGCCTCAAGTCCTCTTCTTCATCATATTTCTAGCCACACCCTGGGAGGATTCCACATTTTATTCCTCGTGATTTCCACGCCTTTTATGAGCCTACTTATGCAGTTTGAAACTTGGTTTATCTCCTCCATCGTCATCATCTTCTTCGGCTATAGTTCGCATTCAATTGGTGTTTTATCATTTCCTGGAGGAACAACTGCAATGAGTGGTCCCATTAGCCATCCTCATGTCCACCTTATGTCATGATTAGTTCCACCATTATCAGAACCATGCTACCCTTTATACCACTTGTTCCTCCAAGAGGATTTTCCTTTAAACTCTTTTCAGACTCCTTAACTTGGAAAAGATTGTCGAGACAACTTGTTTACTTAAAACTAGTAAAGTACCTAAAGTGTCGTCTACCCAGTGTAAGTTTAACCCTTTTCTAGATTGGGATAGACTAGTTACAAAAAAGGAACTTATAAAAAGAGAGGGGAGGGAACATATATCTTCATTTTTCATCTCTTTGGCAGCGTCAATTGTGTCACCCTTGAACATAGCACTTATCTATTTCATTATCTTACATTTGGGTTTTTAGCTTGCCTTGGAGTCGTACCATCCATATGAATCTCTTTACTCCTCCAGATGGATACTCTTCAAGGCATATGGAGAGTGCCTCGATGCCTCCTGTGTCGTTGAATGATATCACATGGTGCTCATTTAGTCATGCTTCCAAGTCACTCTTGTGTCATGTCGTTATGTGTTCAAGGGAACTCTCAGCCTGTGTCGACCATCTGTAGTAGGCTATTGACCATTTTGAGTCAGCCATCCCTATGTCAGTTTGACTTCATCGCTTCATGACTTCATCCATACATCACATCATCCTAGTCTGTTATGTGTCGATTGATGGGGGATACATCAAGGCCCTCCTTTGATGGATCTTCTCCTGTGGACTCTAGCTCATTATCTAGGAGATTGATCTAGGAACCAGTAGTACCTTTGAGCTTGCAGTCCTCATGGGTATGCTTCCTCGTGATCGACAGTGGGTTTACATCATTAGCTCCTGATTGGTCTAGTTCACTAGTGTTCGACATCAGCTCATCTATTCACATTTAGTGAACTGTACTAGGTAACTTGGGGTCCATTTCCCTCATTGGTGGATTACCTCACATTTGTTATTGGTTTACCTCATTGGTTGGTAATCAAGCGGTCTCTAACATTGCTTGACTTCAACTCACCTATTTGCATGTGTAAATTTGTACCATCAAGGTTATATCGAAGAGCCTGGGTTATGGACATCTCACTCTTATATGGCATCCTTCCCAGGTTGCGTTGGATTTATGCATCATTTATGTAATTTTAGGGATATATGAGACACTCATCTATCTGTCATGTGTCCATAGTCCCACCAATGTATAATGTGACATAGATCCATGAATTTTTGTACTGAATATGCTGTTTTCATTGAGTCACATGTATCCACCGTGTATGTTTGTCGTGGCCATGTCCTAGTCATTTATATCATGGATCCGTAGTGTATGTTTGGTGGCCATGTTTAGTATTTTCTTATGACCAAGCATGGGTATGCCCACCTAAGGGATGTTACCTTCACAGCTGAGACCTGTACTTCAGTGTTTTCCGATCTGTGATCTTGCCTCTGCTTCCCCACTGCCACTGAGACCTCCGATTTTTCTTATAATGTATTTCAGGCATCAACTACTCATTCTGACCTCATACATTTGGGGGCATATGTTATTAGCCTATTTTTCTACACCTACATCACTGACCCCTAGTCCTCACTGCTTGATGAATTTTTCATAGCAGGAGGGGATCATTTTCTCAGTTTTGACCCTAAGCTGCAGGCTAGCAGGATTATGCTCGTGTCCCTAGGGCTTGAGCTACTAGAAAAGCCTCTTGTGCCCGTGGCTCAGGCCCTAATCGATCAGTTTCGAGCCAACAGTCTAGGGAACCTTCTAGATTCATTGATTTCCTAGGAGATGAGCTTGATTACTCATTGATTCGAGTTGGCCAGGACTGATCCACTAGAAGTTTCCTTAACTTCTCATCATCTTGAGCATCTACATTCATCCTGTAGAGACCTATCATTCACCTATTTTTGTTGGATCATTTGAGAGGGTCAGGTTAGTTTCATTTTTGCTGGTCGCCATAGTCGTAATTTTAGTTCCAGAGAGAGCCATGTTGTTGCTGAGATCTTGACACCCTATCGTTATCTTGCCATTATCTTGAGAGCTTGTGAGGTCTCATGCTATAGGAGAGTGCTCTTCATACTCTTATCTAGTGGGGAAAATATGTCGAATCGCAGAGAAGAGAAGGTGGAAGTAAGGTATCGAAGCGAAATTTTATATATTAATGAAGATCTATGTTCCCTTCCTGTATATGATTATATGTTTAGATCTTGCAATTGTTTTATGATATCGTTCATCTAACGATATTCCAAGGAAGACCACTTGTTGTATTTATATGGTTGTGATTGTGTGTAGGTATTGATATCATAGGCAGATCAAATAGATCACTCGTGTGGAGTGCAACAAACCAGCATTGTACTCAAGATCTGTACCTAACTTGCGAGGAGGCAAGGTAGCGTCTTCTTTCTCATAGTATTAAACGATTGCATGAATTCTTGTGGATCATGATGGATTGGGAATCTAGGTTGTATTATTTACTATGCTTGTATTTTCTGGTGATCTAACAAACACTTGGTCACGGGTCAACAACTCCTTGTAGTTTTTCCTGCAACACCTCCCTCCTTCCGTGGCTCTTCTGTATCACCGTGACATTGTCCACGATTCAATAATTCCAGTTTAATATTGTGAGGATCTAGTTTCTAATCATGTTAATACTTCCAATCATTCACTGAACTTGTGGGATGTCACTTTTTCATATAAATTCAAATAGGATGAATCTTCTCTTCATGATCCTCCCAATATGATCACATCTTACCTTTCTAAGACACAGAGGGTGAAATTTCTCAATTTTCATCTCCCCCTCTATATGGTTCATCAAATCATGAGGATGCCCCTGTTAGTGATCTTGAATTTTATGATCGTGACTATTGTGACCTGTTCATCGATTCAACTAGTCACGATGTTGATTTTTCCACTCTCAATTTTCTGAATCCACCTATCTCTGATCATCTACCTTCTGATGAGTTAGAACTTCCTCAAGTTGTCGAGACACTTCAACCTAAGATGATGGTTATGTCAGGTTATCGTAGCCTTGAGGTCAGTTCCACCTCTGATTAGAAGAATGTTGAATCTGTCTAGGCTCCTCATCACTCTCCTGCACATATTGAAAATCCTTTTGTTTTACAATTTTCATATCATCCATTCATTTTTTCACGATCCTATCAATCAATCTTTGGAGGATTCGTATTTGGAGAGAACCATAGTGAAACAAAAAATTATTTCTTTCTTTATGTTTGCTCGACCTCACAGTTTTAAAGTTTGCATGTGTAAGTCTTCGGCTCGCAATGTGTTAGGACACCATGACACAACCACAAAATGTCTTCCTTGCGCTTTTCATTCTTACTTTTCCACACATTCTTTGAAACTTCAGACTTTTTGGTTTACAATGTCCTATCTTTATTGTATATTTTTATGCATGTATATCTTTCTTGACATGTATTCCCTCGCCCACGTAGGCCTATCAATGCACCGGTGGCTGCATTGGAAATATCACTTCACGTGAGTTGGCCTACTTTATTCTTAGGTTAGGAGTAGGAGTAGTGTTTTGTTTTTCTTTGTTGTTTAGCTTTGATTTGATTTACGTTCGTTTGTCTTGTTCCACTCCTTTCCTTTGTTTGTTTTAAGCCTTAATTTAGTTTTTACATGAGACCATGTTTGGATTCTGAAGCAAGCATGGTGAAATCCAAGAGGAGGTTGTTCTTCTATCAACACTTGGTTTTTTGTCTATTCCCTCTCTTTGCATTAATATGCATTCTTATGGTTGATGATACTGAGATGGAAAATACATTTATTATTGGAGAGAGTCATGGTGAAATCATCATGTTTGGCTCTTAAATAGTTCCGCCTACTCTAATAAGTTTTTATATATTCGATTAATCCTTGTCACTCTAGTCTAGTAGATTAAGGAGAGGAGGAAAACCTTAGCAAGTATATTAGAGGTGTATATAAAAATCCTTCTATGAAGGGACAACCTCTTATGCTCTCAATAATTTGGGATCCCCCTTCTTCCCCATGAAATAAATAAGCGCCTATGCATAGTGTTGTGAAAATGAAAAATACAAAAAAATTAAATAAAGGGTGAAATAAGAGAAATTCTTCCTGTGTAGAGAGGTGAAGCAAGAAACTCTGCCAGGGTACTATCCAGGCTCGTTGACAACAGAGAAATGCTTGTGTTCCTAAAGTGACCCCGTCAGGGTACTTTCCAGGCCTGTTGGCAGCAGAGAAACACCAGAGATGAAAATAAAGACTAAAATTTTTCTTTCACTTGTGTATCTCAATACTCCTCATCCCCAATCAAAACAAATAAATGTGACTTGGCTTGGTTAGTGTTGCATTGATGAAGAGGATGGAAAGGGGCTATGTATTTAAATCGGACTAAGTGAGGGAGATGTGATAATCAATGAATTAAACAATAATTTTGGAAGGGTGAGACTAGTTTTACACGAGATAAGATTCATTCACAGAGCTGGAGTTCTACCAGTGTGTTGCCAATGTTGTAGCGACTACAACCACCCTCCAAAATTTTGCCATTGATTAGATTTTGGAGCCTAACTTTATTTTCACAGGAGCTTACCTTGCACTGCTATCAGGTATTCGTGCTTTGAATGATGTTTACATTTTAGTTATGATTATTTTCACTTGCTATTCACTTAACAAATATTTTCTAAGTCACAAGCTAACCTCATGTCTAAGCCTTGTGCAACAGTTCTGGGCCCGCCTCTAGAAACTGCGTAATTCATGGAGCCAGACTTGACCTTGATGTTTAGAATTGTGCTATCATGACTGGAAATCAGCCTTGAGCTCGAAAACTACGCATTCATGAAAGGAAACCCAACACTGAGCCCATAAACCGTGCAAAACCTCACTGAGCTAAAAAACTACACAATGTACTGAGCAGGGAGCTGCCAGTTCCTCGGAACTACACAATCCTCCCGAGTGATGTGCTTGGTAAGTTTTCCAGGAAAAAGAAGAAAATCAAAAGCGAAAAGCATCCCTAAAATTTATGGATCTATTTTTACTAACCCTAAGGAAGCACACTTGCTATTTTGGAAATCATCGCCATGTGTCGTTTTTTCCTTGATTTGTGGCATGTGCATCGTGAACCCTAATTTATCAGATATATTTAATCAATGCCCCTAGAGATAATTCTCACATTTTATCTTGGAGCTCAAGCATTGTTGAGGAGATCAAGGAACCTTCAGTGCGATTGTCGTCGCTTTTCCAAGTGAGTTTTATATTTATCACTTTTAGTCACTTTTTTGTCACTTTTTGCCACGACTTACATTGATATTCTTTTTTATTGTTTCTTTGCATGCATGCTATATTTTTAACTTGATTTAGCTTGTAGAAGTGTTTTTTCAAGTTTTCATTTACCTTTTACAAGTGTCTCATCGGTTATTCATTTTTTCGTTGATGGTCGCTGTTGTGATGACTCTCCTCACTGATCTCGTTCACTTATCGTTTGTTCAATTTCTGCACTCGATTTTTTTTGTTTCATCAATACTTAGTCAGATATGCACTCATGCCTTCACCATATCTCATATATGCTCCTTTTTCACACTTCACTTGGGCATATCCACCTTTCCCTTTTCCAAAATTCACTTTTCCCTCTTCCAGCTAGGCATTGCGCAATATGGAGGTACAAACCTGAAGCTTGACCTCTATAACTGCGCAATGTGCAGTACATGTTGGCCTCTCTGTACATTGCATAGCATCAGGCCTCAGCCTGCCTCCTTGGCCACTGAGACAGCGCAAAGCACAGTCTCTCTCTACTTACTGCCCAAGATGAACTACACATTGCACAACATCAAGCCACAATCTTCGACCGTAACTATTGGGACTGTGTAGTGCATATTTTCACCAGCCAGTTAGACACTCGTCCCATCAATAATTGCGCAATCCTTCTAGTAATTTTCTTGGTGTGCTACATGAACATGTCCTGAAAGTATTTTTTTCTTATAACTGATACTTGCTTTCCATCAATATCTTTTTTGTCCCACAGGTACAAATTTTTTTGAACATCTCTCCAACTGTTACTTTCACAATGGCATCAAAGAGAGCTACCTCAAAGAAAACCATTGAAAGAAGTACTGGGGAAGCAATTAAGCAAGTTCTGGTTAACTTTCCATTTACTTGGACACTCAATTGGTCATAGAGAAGGGATAAAAAATGACACGGTAATAGATAATAGATGTTTTATAAAGGACTTTAAGGTAGAATTAGAGGACCAACAAGTGTATCTTAGCATCATGTAGTCAGGGATTTACAAGATTGCAAGCAGGTATCCAACCTTCCCATGTGTGAATGTGATCACCTGGGTTGTCTCAAACATTGATGTGGAAACCATGACATTGAGAAACACCAGCAGGCAGAAGCTTGCTACATTCCTAGCAACAAATTTCAGGCAAATGTATCATCTTCCCGGGCCAGTGAAGAACATTAAATCACTGTTCTATGCCACTTACAGCTACATGAACACAAGATATATCATCAAGAGCTAGGTGAAGGAGCCAACTGAGTTCAAGAAAACACCCACCCACATGTACAAGACAAAAGCACTCATGAAGGACTATAAAATTTTGGTCATACTAGCCTGTTCAATCTATGGCCAACCAGACAAAGAGACCTTTCCTGAGGGGTGGGTTATCTTGTTGAACTAGGTAGTGAATGAGGGGAATTCTTTCAACTTGTTGGATGTATTGGCTCATCAGCTGAGAGTCCATGTGACAAAAACTCTCAATCCACCCGAGGGTGAGCAAGCACACTTCTACATGTATGCATAATTACTGGAAGCAATATGTGCACAAAGTCAGCTCCTTAGTATGAACTAGACATGGACATCAAGAGACACTTCCATACATATCTATTGCAAGATACTCTCGAATTATAGTCATTGCGGAGTTATGGAGAAACTTACTGATCACTTCATTATCCCACTTTACAGGCTCATCTTTCACGAAGACCCACCTTGCATGTCATGAAAAGCTATGGAGGCAATATCAAATATTGTTGATTGGTTCACCTTACCAAATGACACATTGATCAGAGTATTCAGCAGGCAGAAGTTGCCACATCTTTTACTAGGATATTCCACCGACAAACTGATCATGCAAGCTGTAGCTTATCATATCTCCACAGGGTTGTGAGCGACATTTACATAGGATGAAGAAGGCACCATGGAAAATTATCCATTTGAAAGTTAGATTATACAAGATTAAGAATATCAAGATCATAGATGTAGAAGGGAAAGCCATCTTCAGATTTGAGTTCGACACAAAGAGTTACAATCTGTATGATCCGAGGGGAATTTGCAAGGAGCACTGTGCGAGAGTTTATTTCAATTGGGTCAGCGAGATATATTAGTAGCTAGAAGAGGAACCATGGAAGAATGTTTAAAACTCCTTCCAACCTCATGAGCTAATCAACACGGTTGGGACTTCTCAAGTTGTTCTGCAGATGATAACAGTTCTGGAAGAATCACCATCAACATGTAATGGTTCGGTACATCACAAAGGAAAGGAGAGGGTAGCAGACAATACATAATAGGAACAAAGATGGAAAATTAAAGAATGTCCTCTCACTGAGAAAGTAGCCTTATCAATCTAAGCCAAGAGGGGATAGCGGAAACAAATATCATAGTGGAGGAAGAGAGAGAAACAATCCTTAGAAGAAGCAGTGCAGAGAGTACAATGAGCGTAACAACAGTTGAAGGAAGAACGAGAGCTTAGAAGAAGAGAACAAGAGGAGAGATGGAAGAAAGAAGAGGAATAAAGGTAATATGCCAGGACAGTAGAGACGACACCCATACAAGTTGAAGAACAAATACAGAATCAGCCAATAACAGAAGGAGTGAGCGAACATATGTAGGAATGAGAATTTTCTCAAGAGCTTGAACAGTGGATTCAAATCATGGACATGGAAGTGGGACCAGAGTCGTAAGATGAATATTTGGACCTAATCCCCAGTGCACCTCAGGCCACCTTTCAGACTCCACCACCTTCAGTCATAAAGCAAACCCCGAGCGAGGAAGGGGATGTAGTTCCCCTTAATGATGGTTCATTCATGGATGTGTACAATCTGTCATTCGATGAACTACAAAAGAATATTGTACAAGCACAAAGAAAGCATTTCCCGGATGATAATGCATCACTTGTGTTCATGAGAGAAAGGGTGATAGTGGCATACACCAGCAAGAATCCAAATGCCATTGTAGATTCCAGCTTGGCCTTCATAGTAGAAGCCAGATCTATCACTAATTGTTTGGTGGCTGAGAATAAGAAGTTGGCACAGAACATACGGGCACTTCGGCAAGAGAATGAATAACTCTGTGCAGCAGTGTAGGACACACCTTCTGCATAGGTCTACCATGAGGAGATAAGAGCAATGATACTTGCTGAAGTATCCACACTTGGAGACACTATGCAGGATCTTTATGAGGAGTTGGTAACCGAACATAAGTTTTTTTTCCATATGAATGACTTTCTACGATAGAGAAAAGAGTTTGTCATGATCCTTAAGAATATATATATTGTCATCACTGCCATGCATGAGTGGACAATGTGATACAAGACTGTGCCACTTACAATGGTAAAGAATATGAAGCCGTAGGAAAAGTAGATAAAGCTAGAGTTTAGATGTTAATCCAGAACAACAAGTATCTTGCCTCATTTATAGGAAGCATTCAATCCACATATGTATGAATATACAATAGTTTGGATTTCATGGTGAGAACCCACTGAATCCCATAAGTTGGTATACTCACTGAGACTAAACACAAAAATCAAGTCTGACAGGAGATTGATTAGTACCTAACGTAGATGGAGCAGATGGCCACCCAGGAGGACATGGAGATTAATAGAAACAAATTTCAGACCTACATTGGGGACTTGGTTTAGATCAAAATAATGTTGCACCTGATTGAAGAAGAAGTGAAGACTGGTTTCAAGAGATTGTACCCAGATATGTTGGAGGTAAGAGTCTAATTCTAGCCTAAAACTATCTCTCAATTTGGGGATACCATCGTACAATACCAAGCTTGGTATGAGTATATGACCGAGAGAAACCAATTCCAATATGCTTGGCTTAAGTTCACCCCAACTCCAACATCATATTTTTTTTGTCTTGTTAGGCTGCCAAGTTGTCTCTACCCTATTTTGTCTTATATGGGTATGAGTGGAAATTGTAATATTTTTTGTAATTATTGTATAAGTGAAATTCCATGTGTCCATGATGGAATGTGATAATGTGAGGATTCATGAGGGGAGTCCAAGAGTCACCAAGGGGGCATGCCAAGAGTCACCCCCCTTGGATTATAAATACATCCTCGTAACTCTTGTAAAGTGATTTTGGGAGCCAAGCTTTTGGCTAGGCTTAGGCTTAGAAAGGGCTTGGGAGTTTTGTGTCAGCCTTGGCTTCTCTATAGCATAGAGGGAGTATACTTGTTTGGGAGAAGCATGTGTTTTTTACTTCACATTCCACTATTTTGGGCAAGTTGTTCGTCATGTTGTATGTATGAATGGAAATTTCACTTATAATAAAATCAGAGCTGACACGTCTTCATGAATATATTGTAAATGTAGTAGGAATATTCTTGTTAGGTTTGTGATGTATGTTGTTTAACTTACACATATGCTTATGAAATATTTCATATGCATTTGTATGAATCTTGTTGAATATGTGCTCATGTTTTAATCCATCACCTTTAACTTGTGGACTATTCCGCTTGTTAGTTTGTGTGATGCCTTTCTAGCTCGTGTGTTCCTTTCAAGCTGCATATTATTATAGGCTTCTAAGGAGCTCACTTCATTTTCCCTTTGTTTTTAGAACCGCTCATGCATCATATTTACTTTCTGCAAGGTCACACACTTGCTTTAACCAAAGACATTATGCACCACTCTATGTGTTTTGCAATCCAAGGCATATCATTAAACACCCCACTACTGGAAATCCTACTCCAAACAGTGTGAGGTCTACTTGGGACTTCATATTGGGGAGATCCTCTCAATGTTGACGGCTCCAGCACCATCAACAAAGGCTAAGAGAGCTTAGAGTATATTGTAATTTGATGATTCGTAGCCATTTCATTTATGATTTTATGTTCTATTTCATATTGCACCTCCCCAATCAGGAGGCTTCTACTCCTCAAAAATTTTATTGGAAAAGGATATGGAAGAACATGGCCTCCATTTTTCTACCAAGTCAATTTCTGCATATTTCTTAAGTATGATCTCATTTTGATTATTATAGATCAATTTCTTATTTAATCATGCTTATGTGAGAGAATCTTGATTCTACGCTTTGTGTTCCTTATTGAGGTATGTTACCTTTGATAGTTGATATCTATTTTCTCTTTTGAAAACATGTGCATCCCTATCCCGTAGATAACGAATTCCTATAATAATTTAATGAACAACAAGTGGACTATATCACATTCTATGTCATCAAAAAAATATTTTTGATGGAAAAATCTATCTTACATCATCATGTGATCCTCATATCATATTTCTCTTGTATCCACCTTAATGAACACAATTCCATTAGTTCCATTTATCTTTATTTTCCTATTTTACTTGGTATATGATGAAGTATAACTCAAGTTGTTTAAGGCATCCATTAAGTTTTTCACCATTATTCCTTCATAAGTATGTCTCTCCACTTCAAACTTTTATTTGAAAAGAGTATGTGAGATTGTCTCACTTGAAACATCCTTTTTTCTTGATGCCTTCATAATTGTTATCTTCTTATTGATTAGGTTCCTCCTTCTTGGGAAGGATATCTACTAATGCATTGAGTTTGTATGCTATATATAGTTAAGTATCCATTTTGTTTCTTTCTAATGGATTTCATGGGGTTCTTGCGTGTAGTTGTCTATGAGACCAACAACCAAGGAGATGTCAATGCACATATATTTTTAATGCAAGATGTTGTTGCCATGATGCAAGCACCCTAAAAATGATAAAGTAAATGAATACATTCCACTTTGAGGGAGAACCTCCTTTTATAACGAATCCAATGCAAAAGATATGATGAGATGATCCTAAGACTAGGTCTCATTGTTATATATATATCTCTATATATATATAACAAAGGGTACGATTATAATGAAATGGTAAAATGAAGGGATATGACCAACCTACTAATATAACAATAGAAATGTAATAACTCAATATCTAGGGAATAATAAGGGGTTTTATGTGCTTAGCATGCCCCTCCCATTAAAACAAGTGTTTTCCTCAACATTTGTATAATTACAACTATTTCTGCATGAAGAACCCATCTTCTCATGTCACCTCTTCTATTGTTAGGTTTTTCCATTTGATGAGGTATTGCAAATTTTGCTTCATTTCACAACTACATAAGCCTTTGCTTCATTAATGACAACCAAAAAATCTTGAAAACCATACTTAAGCCTTGTTTCAAGTATTATTTCTAGTCCTAATATGGTTTCATCTTCTTCATTAATCTATGGAAAAATAGTCTGGACTGGGATCATGTCATCAATTACCTTCTTTATCCAAGAAACATGGAAATGTAAATGTACATGTCAAGATGGAGTCAACTTCAATTTGCAAGCCATACTTCCAATCCTTTCAACACTTTATGGGGGCCATAATACTTGGGTACTAATTTATTTTTGTTCTTTTGTTGCTTGAGGGACATCTATTTACATTTTTGTAGCCTAAAATTTACCTAATCCCAACCCCCACTACAAATTTCATTCCATTAAAATGTCGATATGCTTGTTGCTTCATCGTATATTTTGCTATGATCAATTTTTCCTTCACTAGTTTGAGAAAATCTTGTTGGTTCCCTATGTGGTCCTCCAATATTTGAAGATTTATATTCTCTTTGGTGGGTGATGCAATGGATGGAGGATGATATCCATAAAGTACCATAAATGGGGACATTTTTTAAGCCAAATTATGGAAGGATGTGTTGTGCCACAATTTTTCCAAGGGCAACCACTGGACCCACTATGTATGTTTATTAGATGAAAAGAAATGAATATATCATTATAAACATTCAAAATTTACAGTCTTAGTTTCCCATAAAATTTAGGATGAAAAGATGAGCAATCAACCAATTGAGTACCTAAACATGAAAATAATGCAATCTAAAAATTTCTAGTTAAAATTAGATCTTTGTCACTTACAACAATCTTTAAGATTCCATGTATCTTTTGGATTGTTTCTATGAATGCTACTTCCATTATACTTTCTTTGAAACAATGACAAAGATAGCAAAAATACGCATATTTTATTATTCAATATACTATTACCATAGTGGCATTCTTTCCTTCATATTTTTCTAAACCAATAATAAAATCCATTGAAACGTATTCCCAATGTTGACTTGGTATAGCTAATGGTTGTAGGAGACCTGGTGATAAGGGAGGATCCAAAAATTCCTCAAAATTCAAAGTGCTCAAAAGCTTATGAAAATAGTGCCATTTTGAAGAGCTCGACGAGGCCTCTCCAATGAACCTAAATAGGCAAAAATGGACTTTGTACTTGAAAGTTTTGTGTTATAAAGTTTTTGTGAAACAACAAAATTTGGATAGGGCTCCCAAGTGGTAGCACTAGGAGGTATCACATGGCATTGAATGGATTGTGGCATGGAAGATCCATATGATGACATGGAAGCACCTCGAGACAACACGTCACACGCTAAGCAGTGTATGTGGAAGTACATAACTAACATGGAAACACCATCATCTGACACATGGAAATGCTAAATGTCATGGAGTTGACATGTCATCTAAGATAGCACTGATGTTGCATCCAAGCTAGCACTGATGTGGTTGAAACATGGAATAACAAGTGGGGCATGAGTTAGCAAGATGTGGTTGTTAGGACATGTGGTATCATTTAGAATTGGTTGGTGACTAGGCATGAGTTGGAAAGCACATGGACCAATAAGAGGCTACCACATGGTAGCCTTCTAAAGGCTAAAGAATGTTTTGAGCCATAGAAAAATAAGGTTCTAGAAGGGATCAAACCCTCACATCAATGGAGGAAGGTGCAACGATGGTCATTGGGCCACGCATCAGGTTATAACAACGTAACTATGCAATCATATTTGAAGTGTTATGGTTAGGAATGTTGGTGTAAAATGGGCTCAGTGGGGGTTGAACCTTCTACCTATTGGGAACCAAATTACTCCACCACTAATGCACCAAAATATTGAAAGTTGTAAAGTTTGTCAAACTTGTTTTATTCGACATATTATTGGAACGACATGCCATAAGTGGGGGCATATGGGTTTGACTGTAGAACTTCCAAATTAATTTAAACTATTACAACTAATGCCAACAAATAATATTTTACATTATATAAATGGAACCCGGTAGGTTTAACCTCAAAGGCTCTCAAAACCAATTCCTACAAACAAATTCCACATGCCAACACACCATAGAATGAGGCTTGTTAAATCCAGACCACGAAAACTCTATTATAGTTTGAATATTGTGTTGGATTTGAACCAACCACTTATGATATGCCAGGTTATATAAAACAGTCTCATAACTAGTGCGCTAGGAAACACATTAATGATAGGAGGCCAATTTTATTATTATTATTATTCATATTTGACTATGTATATTGAAATTTGAGCCATTTGTTAGCCTTTTTGGAGAGCAACAAAGGAGAGGAGGTTGAATCAAAATTTTTGCAGGTTATTGTGTTGAAGTAGAATAAAATATAATTTGTATATTAAGGAATTTGATGTAATTTTGATTCTTTTGCATTACCAATAAAATAGGTCAGTCCCTTGGAGGTAGGACCCAAATACGTAGTCCAAATTTGATGCAGGCTAACCCTGCAACCCCAGAATCTTTCCAATTGCCTCATGCTCATAAAATTGCATCTCAATAACTGCCCAAATAAAACTTCAACGTCTGGCAAATTCACACCCCATTATTTGCGGAAGCTTCATCTTAACAATCATTTCGCTATGATTATAAAATCATCACATAAATGGAAGCTATTTTAAAAGCCAACAACTCTCACATTAAGGTTTGTTCCAAAAGTATAAGCCTTTACCTAAAGTCTTATACTAGATTACGCCATCACCCTAATTCAATGTCATCGCATGTTTGAATTCCGCCCATAGAAGAATTCATAATTTGAGAAAATTAAACCAACGCATCATCATCTCCCATGTTCATATGAACTCACTCCTTACATATTTTCCAGTTGACATTAAAATCCTTAACACCAAACAAACATATGGTATTATACCAACTCACCTTATATGATCCACCATACCTTAACCATTCAATCACCTGCAACGTGATTCGACAAGGCTATGGACTGCGCCTTCGTGGAATTCAACTATACAACACGTTTTAATGGATCGTACAGGCAATCTGCAACTTCAATTATACCAACCACAGTGTTTATGGATCAGTAAAATATAATAAATACTTACAGATTGGACTTAATCTCAACGCTACAGGTTCTGTCTTTTTTTTTAAAACCGGCCAATTCCCATAGCCAGCGATTTCAGAACTTCACCCTCTATTAAACAGGCTGTGTCTTCGATTTCTTTTATGATATGGATCCTGCTGAATTCTAAACTTCAACATTGTTCGACAATCTCGGAATGTTTGTTCTTCAAATTTTACCACTGTGTTTCAAGGCTGCGCCTTTCACAACGCCTCATTCATATACAAACCCAATTAACATTAAAATCGAATTCATGATTCCGGAAAACATAACCATGCAGTTTTCAGATGATTTATAATGAAATTTCCGTTCTATTCTTACCTGTTCTGCGTTTAACAATTTGTGCTACTGGAAAGCTGCAACTTGGCATTCTTACCCAACGTTTGAATTTAACTTATTTTTGTGGTCTCCTTCAGGCGTAAAGCAGAGAAAATATCGAATTTGCTAAAAAATGATGCTATTAGTGCATCCTCACTTCAATCGTTTGATTGTTCACGGTTCCATTTTTCTGTTCTTCAATTCTCCAGTCGATCGAACAACCGGTCCTCCTCATCTCTGTGATTAAAATCTGTTTCAATCGATTAAAATTGACAGAATTAAAACAGAACTTTGCGTTTCATATTAAAACAGAACTCTGCGCCTCGATTAGCCTCGATTAGATCGTGCTTCATACAATGTATATATAACTCTGCGTTTGATTTTCAATCAAATTCAACCAACAGCTTCTCTCCAATGTAATTTCATGCAGCTCTATGAATACCATGTGCCCTCACTTTATTCAATGCCTCAATACAAAACTACAGATCAACATAAAAGCAATCGATTCACTCAACACACAGATTTACTATTACAATTAATAACATCGATTCTTTCAGCTTATGTGCAGAGTCACAACACAAAGGTTATTAAAACCAAACGTATACAAAATCGAACTCAACAATGTACTCAAAAGTGAAATTCTACATTGATATAAAACAAAAATTACAAAGAACCTCTCATTCATAGCCAGATATTCAAAATCCATGGCCGTTTCAGCTGTACATAGATGTATAGGGAAACCCCTGTCTCCTACCTCTCTCCCTATTCTATTTTACCTGATATATTTTGCCTTTGAGGCATATCAATTTACACAAATTTAAAATGATCTAATTTGAGTTCAATCCCTTCAATTTATCAACAAATCCCCAAATCTCTCAACACCCTTAAAAGATAGATTTATATCCCTAAAACCTTGAAACTAATTCTAACTTAGGCTCATAATCAATTCTAAAATATCCCAAGGCTAATTTCTCTCATGGTTTCCAATTATTTGGAAACATTACAAATCCTCACATATAATTAATTAAAATATAATTTAATCACTCAAAAATAATATTAATATTTACATGAAACTAATATTTCCTCACAAACATAAAACCCCCTAGTTTAAATAAAATACAAGGTATTTTCCAGAGCTAATGCTCCTGCATTAGACTCCCAAGGTTGAAAATGATCATGATCTCCTGATCATGCGTTTAAGTCTTTGTCCGCCTGGATCCCACACTTTGTTCTGCAAGTTATCATCAATTTCTGCTGTCATATGCTGCTTTTCTCCAGGTCTCCATATCTTATGTTGTCTTGCTCCACTCTCTGCACTTTCACAATCTGACTCTGTCTTCATTTTACTGCTGCTGCTTCTTCTCTTTCTTACTGAGGTCTTCCTTTGAGACACTTTCAACATGATTCTTCTGATTAGTTCAATTTCTCGGTCCAATAAATCTCCAGGCTGTTGATTTCTTGCTGTCTGTTGAGCTAAGACGGCTTGCTCAGTTCTTACTCGCTCTATTTGTACTGTCACTTGCTGACTTCTTGCTGCCACCCAATCATCAAAACTCTCTTGTCTTCTACAACGAAAAATTTCTTCTCTACCTACTCCTATCAGCAACTTACTGGACTGGTACATTGTGTACTTCTTTCTGGTATCTTCATCTCTTTGCATCTGTAATTCCCAATTTTGAAATTGAGATTCTCCCTACACTGAATTTTGATCATTCAGCATCATCTCCAACAACATAAATTCTTCATTCCATGGATTAGATGTTTCCACAGAATTCTCGTCTTCCTCCTTCATTTGACTGTTCAACTGAGTCAAATATTCTCCAGTACCTGCAACAATACTTGCATTCACAAAACACTTGTTAGAATAAAAATGATAAGGCCTCAATGCCTTACTTCCCACTGCCAGCACTTCAGTATGTTGAGCCCAATCATTCTTGAGACTATCAGTTAGTCTCTCCTCAGCATCATCCTCTTCGAGAACGTCTCTGTGTTCTGGTTCATAAAAATGAACCTCTTTATTTCCATTCATCTCTGTCTTTATACTCTGAACACTTATCCTCTATGCTTCTAGTCTCTGTTCTAGGACACTTAACTCATGCCATAAACCTGTCATCTCCTTTGAGAAATTTTCTGTGCAATCTTCACTACCTTCACAAGCCAAGCTTTCTGTTGTCACCATCTCTTCATCTGTCATCAGAACATAATTCTGATCCTAAACTTCTGCAATAAACTTAGTTATCTGTCCATCACTTTTTAATTGGCTATTTAATAAAAACAATTTGTCATTATCAGAATTTATAACAAATTGATCATCATCAAATACAACTTCATTGAAACAATTCCTTTCACAAAACAAGGAATTTATGAATTCCTTTTGTTGCTGTAATTCAATCTGATTGTCTTCTGACAGATAATAGGCATCATATGTGACTTGGAAACCTTTGAATTCACTCACCATAGTTTCATCACATGAACTGTCTTCCTCAATGCCTGCATTCACACATAACTTGTCAGTTTTAAAATCACAAAGTTCAATAGTCTCAACTGTTGGTTCATATACCAGCTCCTCAAGCTGAATCTCCTCTTCTTCATTCACAAGAACTTCTTCTTGTACTGTAACAACTTCAAGTACAAACACATCACTGCTTCCTTCTTCAAAGTATTTATCTCCCGAAAGATTCTTTTCCATACTCGTGGGAACTTCACAAGATTGCACATCCTCCTCAGTAAAACCTGTAATCACATCACAAGTGTCAGCTACAAAAATACAAGGTTTTACATTATCCAGCTGATCTGGATTTACCCAATAGTTCAGGAAATCATCAATGATCTCCTCTTCTGTTTCATCAATGGAAACCTCCACTTTCAACTCAACTGCTCTGAGTTCTTCACGTCTCAATTGTACATCCATCATCTGCTCGAGCTTCTTCAGCTCTTTTGTTAACTGCATGTTTATCTGTCGATCTCTCTTCTGTTGTAGCCTCTGCCACTTCACTGTCTTTCTCATGAGCCAACCCCCTCTCTGGTCTTTCATATTCTCCTGTAACAATTCCATCAATAACTCAAGATGAACTGCAATCTTAGCTTTCTATTTCTCATACTCTTCATCACTCAACTGCTGTCTTATGCCATTTTCCTTGGCATCTATCTCCCTCATTCTACTGTGGCCTCTTTCTAAACCTCTGCTCTCTCCTTTATGACTTTCAATAGTCATCTCATTCGCCATGAGTTCCTCACCCATGAGTTGCACCAAGCGTTTGCAACAGCAAACTCTCCTGCTGCCACTTACCTCACCAATCCCTTTCTCCAGATCTGGTCTTTTGGTAATCACCGGTCCTCTGCTGGAACCCTTTGAGCATTTCTCCCCTGCTCCTTCAGGCTTCTCTCATCTGCAACTTTATTCAACCTCTGTTGAATCTTCAGGTTCTGCCACGCTCCCTTAGAATCCCTTGCCGGGCTCTTTCATCACTGCACTCCAGCTGTGATCTACTTTTTCTGCTGAGACTTTCTAAATATGCCTGCAACCAAATTCTGCAAACAGTCTTCAAACCAGAGTTAAATATCAACTGCAACTCACCTTCAAGATCCTGTTGATCTTGCTTCCTTCCTCAACTGTACTACATCTCTGTGCTGCAATCTTCGTCAGTTTAAAAATCAGATATTCATTCATCACATGCAATTAACTCAACTTGAAAAAACTGGAATCCTCACACAAAGCTATTCCAGCTATGATACCAAAAATGATGCAGGCTAACCCTGCAACCCCAGAATCTTTCCAATTGCCTCATGCTCATAAAATTGCATCTCAATAACTGCCCAAATAAAACTTCAACGTTTGGCAAATTCACACCCCATTATTTGCGGAAGCTTCATCTTAACAATAATTTCGCTATGATTATAAAATCATCACATAAATGGAAGCTATTTTAAAAGCCAACAACTCTCACATTAAGGTTTGTTCCAAAAGTATAAGCCTTTACCTAAAGTCTTATACTAGATTACGCCATCACCCTAATTCAATGTCATCGCATGTTTGAATTCCACCCATACAAGAATTCATAATTTGAGAAAATTAAACCACTGCATCATCATCTCCCATGTTCATATGAACTCACTCCTTACATATTTTCCAGTTGACATTAAAATCCTTAACACCAAACAAACATATGGTATTATACCAACTCTCCTTATATGATCCACCATACCTTAACCATTCAATCACCTGCAACGTGATTCGACTAGGCTATGGACTGCACCTTCGTGGAATTCAACTATACAACGTGTTTTAATGGATCGTACAGGCAATCTGCACCTTCAATTATACCAACCACAGTGTTTATGGATCAGTAAAATATAATAAATACTTACAGATTAGGCTTAATCTCAACGCTACAGGTTCTGTCTTTTTTTTTTTTAAACCGACCAATTCCCATAGCCAGCGATTTCAGAACTTCGCCCTCTATTAAACAGGCTGTGTCTTCGATTTATTTTATGATATGGATCCTGCTGAATTCTAAACTTCAACGTTGTTCGAAAATCTCTGCATGTTTGTTCTTCAAAGTTTACCACTGTGTTTCAAGGCTGCACCTTTCACAACGACTCATTCATATACAAACCCAATTAACATTAAAATCGAATTCATGATTCCGACAAACATAACCATGCAGTTTTTAGATGATTTATAATGCAATTGTCGTTCTGTTCTTACCTGTTCTGCGTTTAACAATTTGTGCTACTGGAAAGCTGCAACTTGGAATTCTTACCCAACGTTTGAATTTAACTTATTTTTGTGGTCTCCTTCAGGCGTAAAGCAGAGAAAATATCGACTTTGCTGAACAATATTGATACTATTAGTGCATCCTCACTTCAATCGTTTGATTGTTCACAGTTCCATTTTTCTGTTCTTCAATTCTCCAGTCGATAGAACAACCGGTCCTCCTCATCTCTGTGATTAAAATCTGTTTCAATCGATTAAAATTGACAGAATTAAAACAGAACTCTGCGCCTCGATTAGCCTCGATTAGATCGTGCTTCATACAATGTATATATAACTCTGCGTTTGATTTTCAATCAATTTCAACCAACAGCTTCTCTCCAACGTAATTTCATGCAGCTCTATGAATACCATGCGCCCTCACTTTATTCAATGCCTCCATACAAAACTACAGATCAACATAAAAGCAATCGATTCACTCAACACACGAATTTACTATTACAATTAATAACATCGATTCTTTCAGCTTATGTGCAGAGTCACAACACAAAGGTTATTAAAACCAAACGTATATAAAATCGAACTCAACAATGTACTCAAAAGTCAAATTCTACATTGATATAAAACATAAATTACAAAGAACCTCTAATTCATGGCCAGATATTCAAAATCCATGGCCCTTTCAGCTGTACATAGATGTATAGGGAAACCCCTGTCTCCTACCTCTCTCCTTATTCTATTTTACCTGATCTATTTTGCCTTTGAGGCATATCAATTTATACAAATTTAAAATGATCTAATTTGAGTTCAATCCCTTCAATTTCTCAACAAATCCCCAAATCTCTCAACACCCTTAAAAGATAGATTTCTATCCCTAAAACCTTGAAACTAATTCTAACTTAGGCTCATAATCAATTCTAAAATATCCCAAGGCTAATTTCTCTCATGGTTTCCAATTATTTGGAAACATTACAAATCCTCACATATAATTAATTAAAATATAATTTAATCACTCAAAAATAATATTAATATTTACATGAAACTAATATTTCCTCACAAACATAAAACCCCCTAGTTTAAATAAAATACAAGGTATTTTCCGGAGCTAATGCTCCTGCATCAAAATTGGACAAACTCTGTTATCACTTGGGTGTCATTCTTGTTTCCTTTTTTCTCTATCTCCTATATTTATTTTAATTTTAGATTCATTAATGTCCCTTAAGGTTGATTTAAGTTTATCCTTTCACACTTAAACATTTTACAAACCAAGTTACTTTTTAAAGATCCTGTATCAAGTGGTATCAAAGTAAGATTGATATTGGTTTGAGGGTGTGCATGATAACCAGAATAAAACTCAAGCAAGGTGAAGGATCACTCATAGAAGGAAATCTTGATATTGGTTCAAGGCAAGCCCAAAACAGAGATGGACTCACCAATAGAAGGAAATCCATTTAACTCAGAAGCATATTTTTTTGAAGCTTTTAATGCGATGAAGGCCATGGTAGAAGAAATGTATTAGGGATGGAAGAAACCTATAGAAGATAGATTTTCAAGGAAAGTCAAAGATGACTATTCAAAAAATATTCCCTTCAAATCCTTGTTCTTCTCACTATCCTCCTCATTCTCCAACTCCATCTCCTTATGGAAAAACTACTTCAAAAAGGTCGTTATTAAAGTTGGGCATCAAATTTTACTTTCCAATATATGATGGAAAACTCGATGCTAAAAGAATCAATATATGGATTCCCCAAATGGAAATCTGTTACCATGTGCAACAAATTATCGAAGACAAGGTAAAAATTCAATTAGCATCTCTTCGATTAGAAGATATTTTGCTAATTTGGTGGGAAACCAGGCTGCAAGAAGGTAAGATTCTTTCTTCATGGTATGAATTCACCTCAACATTGAAAAATAAATTATATCCCTTAGCACATACCATAAGGAAATTACAAAATGGCAAACTATACATCAACTTAAAGGTAAAAATGTGCAAAATTTCACTAAGGACTTTAGGAAAAAGGCCCTAGCCTTAAACATTCCACTACATACACAAGAGACTCTCCTTAAAGACATTGGTGGCTTGCATGGTTACATCCACAATAGAATTTTTTTGTTAAATCCATCTAACATGGATGAAGTATGTGTGAATCCACTTATCTTGAGGTAGGTAAACAAGGTGGCAGATCTTCATGGAATCCATTAAGTGGAAATAAGACAAAGAAAAAGGAAAAGAGAAACCAAAGAAGATAACTTCTGTGAAGAAGGGAGAGGAAAGACCATTTCAAAAAGCAGGGGCACAATGACGATCATTGTTGGAGATTACATCCATAACTTAGGCCCAAGTGGTTCGATATCAGAAGGGCAAGCAAAACGTGGATACGAAATTCCAAAAAGACCTAGGGTTAGAATTTGGTGATGAAACAAAAATAATGGCTATGGGGTTGAAAGGTGTATAACATCTTCTCATGATGGTTCTAGCTCTTCTATTTCACCTCCTATTTTTGAAAGAGATAAATGAAAATTTTCACATAAGGGTTGTAACCAAACATACAAATTTTATACCTTGTTTGATACTGGTTCTCAAGCCAATATGATATCCAGAATAGTTGTTAAAAAATTGTTATTAGAAACAACACCACATCCTAAACTGTATCCTCTTAGATGGGTATGTAACAATGCTAAGCTACAAGTAACTAAACAATGGAGGCTTAAGTTTTCCATCACATCCAAATTTGTTGATGAGTTTAAACTTGATGTGGTTCCATTGGATATTTTTGGAATTATGCTTGGAATCCCTTACTTGTTTGACATGAAAGCTATTTTCTTAAAAAATGATAACATGTATCAAATTTTCAAGGATGAAATTGAGTACTTTGTCAAATATCATTACATGAAAGATGATATCTCCATGGTAATCACAAGGAAGTTAAAGGGACTCATTAATTCAAGCAAAAAATTTTCACTCATGTTTGCAAAGGTGGATACAACATGTGATCTAAAGCATGCGAATGAGATAGTTGCATGTAAGTATAACTATGATGTGTTTTAGGAAAAATCAACACTGCAACATGATAATTTGTTGTGTGAACCTGTTAAGAGGATTATAAATGTTTGTCAATTTATTTTCATTAGCATGTTTATATTCATTATTGTTTCTAATGTGATGTGCATGGATAGTGGTTGGAGTAATGAATGAATATGGATGTGAGAAAATGGGAATGATTAACAATATGGTTTCGGTTATCATAGTTTTTATGTAGTTTATTGTGATGATATTACACAAAATAGGGTGGAAAAATACTAGGAAAAGGAGGGGCAGTACCCTCACTTGGTGTCTGAGTAAAAACCTTTCGAAGGTACAAAAGCATCTCTAGGGGGATACAAAAATGAATCAAAATTAAAAGTGCTCAAAACCTAATGAAATTAGCACCATGCCAAAGATATCGACGAGACCTTTCCAATGCAACTTTAACATGAAAAAAAGGACTTCGTATGTGAAAGTTATTGCATTTTGAAGTTTTTGTGAAACAACAAAAGTTGGACAAGGCTACCATGTGGCACTATAAGATGTTGACATGGTAGTTTCATACGAATATGTGGAAAAACCTATAGAAAGCATGTGGAAGGTTGTAGTGACTGTGGACGTACAAAGTTGACATGGAAACATCAACATGTGACACGTGATAATGCTATATGACATGGATCTAATGTGCCATCCAAGCTAGCAATGACATCATAGGATAGGTGGGGCATGAATCAACATGATGTGGTTGTCAAAACATGTGGTATCATTTGAAGTTTTCAAGTGACTGGGCACAAGTTGGCAAGCATGTGGAGCAATCAAAGGTTGCCACATGGTAGCGTCCAAAAGGTCGAAGAACGTTTCGAGCTACGACTAAAGAGGGTTCTAAAGGGGATTTAACCCTAATGTTAGTGGGGGAAGGCACAATAGTGGGTGTTGGGACACATTTTGTGTTGTAATAATGTAAGGATGAATTCATATTTGATGTGTTATGGTTAGGCATGTCGGTCTAAAATGGGATCGATGGGGGTCGAATCTTCGATCTCCCACTAACCAAATTGCTCCACCACTAACACGCCAAAAAATTGAACATTGTTAAGTCCACCATCTTGTTGAATATGTTCGAAATATATTAAACAAGGGGTTATCCCCTATGTAATTCCCAATTATACCTCACAACATTTAAAGTAGGAGCCCCATCTGAAGTATCGACCCAACTACAATGTATTATTATAGATTTTCCATGGCTACAAATTTCAGCACAAGAGAGTAATAAACAAGTATCTTCGGATTAACAAGTGAGTATGCCTTGTCAAATGTTCAGATGCAGAAAGTATCAAGGTACTTATTCCGAAAGGGAAGAGAAAAATGGGCCCTTTAAAGAAAAGTAATAGTACTAATCTAGAAAAGGCACACGAACATGTACATATGAATGAAAAGTTGATCAATAAACAAAATAGTTCACAAGGAAGAAACGTTTGTTAATGAAAATACAACACACCTTCAACAAGATAAGTACCAAAGCCACCAAAATAGTTCAATTTCCTCAGCACAAATGAAAACAACATACATCACAAACATTCAAAGAATAGTCTTACAATATTCATGACATATGCATGAAATCTTGTTGGCTCAATGAGCTTTTGAATCGAGTAAAAGTAATAAGATACATCAAGACAATGAACAACACTAGCCCTAATATTGGGGCATTAGAGAAGGCACTTGCTCATACAAAACAATTATCTTCCTCTCTAATTCCTGGTAGGAGGAGCAAAGGTGAGAAGTCCTTTTCATGAGCAATGAGGGTGCATAGATAACAAATGGAGTGATGTTAAATTTAGATAACCATGGTGTTCTATGCTTGATGTAATTTTAGTTCAATATTTCTTAGGCACAATACAAAATAGCAAATAAACTTGAAAGTAAAATGTTGATAGAACACAATAATAGATCAATAGAAGAGAAGCCAAATATGGATCATATTTACAATTCCTTTTTTCCAGGAAAGATATGAGATATTGTGTCGTTACGAAGGTCAACAAGATGCTTTAACCAATAAAGTCTTTCTTGGTTAGCCAACACTTTCATGTGTCACACCCACAACCCTTAAAGACATCTCATCACAAGTCAACACAATTCATACTAGGGATAGTGCGAAAAAGTCAACGCAAGAAGTTTCAGAAAATTCAAGGCAACAAATTAGGGATTCAGTCAAATAGCATGGAATTCCTTGATTTTAGTGCCTAGATGTATGACCTCCTAAAATCATTTTTTTTGCAAAATATTGAGGTCAAACGACCAAGGGTTGACCACGGTCAACTTTAGTCAACGCTACAGCATAAAATCCCTAAACAGATCAGCGTAGAAAACAACAGCTTTGCTCCACACGTGTGAGGGAAAAGTCCTCCAAAGGCTATCGAACCAATCACATCACAATGAGATAATGTGTGATGAGATGATGAGAAAATGACCTCCAAGTCTCTCCAATTTATATCCATCAATGAGGATCTCTAACACATCTCTTAGGCATGTGGGATAAATCTGGTTGACCTTGCACATGTGGAAAATAAATTCAAAATCAATGTTATGCTCATCCGATCAAGATGATATTTAGATCAATATTGCACCTCTCCGAAAGGGGAATCCAACAAAAATATGAACATCTTCATACGAGGAGTACAACATGGAGTTTGGACCTAGTTTCTCAAAGCACTCCCTCTCAACTAGGGATAACTCCATCTGTCCACAACTGCCATCCATCATGCACTAAACCAAACATCGTGCGTCATCCCTTTGTAACTTGCTTTGCTGTTTCTTTATTTCAAAACAAAAAGGTGAGACACAAAGACATCAGACACAACTGACCCAAAGTCATCTTAGTGGTAAAAACCTCTCTCAGACTCAAAAGAGTCTCATACTAACCCAGAGTTAGTTTACTGACCCGAAGTCATTTTATAGAGGATAAAATCTCATCATACTTGATCCCATATCAAGGTGTTGGACACATGCCATCCTATACATAGAGAGTACGACAATCTCTGATGCGTCCATCGATCTTGCTACGGTATCTATCCACATTTCCCACCTCATTGGCCAAATGAGAGGTACTTCCCATGTGTCCAAAATTCCATGGGTAGGATGCGTGCGGGGCATAGATCAGAGAGAGGCGAACCAACTCAATATCATAACAATGGGGCGGAAGCATAACAAGGTTCGACAAGTCTAGCCCTATATGTGCTTATAGCTCTAAGAAGCTATCCCCAAGCCCCCTGGAGCTCCCAGAGCTTATAGTACAACTCAAGCAGGACCCTCCGAATAGGGTCTTTCCATGATTCCAAGCTTCTCACCGAATTTTAGGAACTTGACCTTCCCAAGGGGCTTCGTGAAATATCCGTAACCTGGTCATCAGTTTCTATATGATCGAGCCTTACGGTGCCTCACTGTACCATATCCCAGATAAAGTGGTACCTGATATCAATATGCTTGGATCGATCGTGCAACACGTGATTCTCAGAAAGACGAATCCCACTCTAGTTTTCACAAAGGATAACAGTGGTATCTAGCACATGCTCGAACAACTCACTGAATAGCTTTCGCAACCGAAAAACTTCACAATAGGCCATACTAGCTGCAATGTATTCGGCTCAGCAATGCTCAAAGCCACTAACTTCTGCTTCCTTCTCATCCAAGATATCGAAGAAGAACCCAAGATGAAGCAACATCCAGATGTGCTCTTGCGATCCACCACAATTCCAGTCCAATCGACATTGGTATATCCACGGAGTCTCAAAATCTAGGCAGTGTATCTCATCCCATGGTTGATTGTGCCCCGAAGATATCTCAACATATTCTTGGCACCAATACAGTGAATGTGATGAGGTTAAACCATATGTTGACTCAAAGTGTTCACTGCAAAACATACATCCGAATGGGAGTTCACTAAGAACATCAGGGCCTCTACGAGTTGTCGATACTCGGTAGGATTTGCTAGCACGGGCCCAACAATGTTTCCACTTAACTTCTTAAAGTTGAGTTCCATCGATGTCAACACAGACTTATAGTCCACCATACAAAATCTCTCCAGCATCTTCACGACATATTTTCCTTGAGAAAGGAAAATCTTGCCTGGCCTCTTCCAGAACTCCAAGCCTAGGAAGTAGTGCATCATTCCTAGGTATTTCATATAAAACTCGGAAGCTAGCTCCCTCTTACTCTGATGAATGAGAGGTTAAGCACCTGTCACGAAGATATCGTCCACATAGAGAACCAAAATGAGAGGCCCTTCTCTATCAACCTTAAAATAAAGGTTCACACCATCATTACTTCGAGTGAAGCCTAGCTTCATCAAGTAGCTATCTGTCCTCTCGTACGAAGTCCTCGGGGCTTGCTTCAACCCATAAATGGATTTTTTCAACCTGCATACTTGGGTGTCTCTATCTCGTAATTTGAACCCCAGAGGTTGCCCCACATACACCTCTTCCTTTATAGATCCATGCAGAAAAGCGGTCTTCACATCCATCTGATGTAGACTCCATCCTTGCGTAGTAGAAAGGGAAATAATAGATCAGATGGTGGTATAGTGTGCCACAAGTGCAAATATATCATCATAATCTATGCCTTCTTTTTGAGAGAAGCCTCAGGCAATGAATCTTTCCTTGTACTTTTTAGCAGTTCGATCAGATCCGTGCTTGATTTTATAGAGCCATTTCGAGGTGACAACAGATTTGTCCTCCAGCCTTGGGACCACTTCCCAGACATCATTCTTCATAATGGACTCATATTCTCATGCATATCATCCTTCCAAAATTGATGCTTTACGACTTATTCAAATTTTCTAGGCTTAGATTGTACTATCATACTCATGGCTGCTAGATACCCTTGGTAACTCTTCGTCTTCTTGCTTTCACGGAATGTCCCCCTTGGGGAAATATGTCTCTCAGCACCTTCGAGAGTATCCTTAAGCCATGAGGGTCTTCTATTATTTGAAGGAGGTGGATAAATGGGATCCATAGGTCCTTCAACATCGGGCATCAGGTCATCTTTCGACTCTTCCAACTTACCTGCTTCTTCATCTTCTTTGTCTTCCTTGGGGCTAGGAAGATTTCTCAATTTCTTGAGGGAAACATCTTCATCGAAGGTGACATCGTGGCATATCTCCACTTCTCTTTGAATAGACACATAGATTCTATATGCCTTAGAAGTTTCACTGTAGCCCACAAATATTCCCTTCTTTCCAGAAGAATCCAACTTGCTTCTCTTTTCTTTCGGCACATGAAAGTAAATAGGACAACTAAAAACTCTAAAATGAGAAAAATTACGTTTCTTACCAGAGGATACTTCTTTGGGAGTTTTGGAGTCCAGAGTAGAATGTGGGCATCTATTTTGAACTTACACAGCAATGTTCACAGCTTCTCCCCATAGCAACTTCGGAAAGCCTTGGTCACATAGCATGGCACAGGCAGCTTCCACAATGGTCCTGTTCTTTCTTTTAGCAACACCATTTTTCTCAGGAGTGTACACAGTTGTGGTCTCCCTCTTAATGCAAAATTCTCTAAAAAAGTCAATAAAATCATTTGACTCATACTCAGTCCCATTGTCAGTCCTCAAAACTTTGATTTTCTTCTTGGTTTGATTTTCCACCAAGGCCTTGAAGGTACGAAACCATTTGAATTCTTCATCCTTCTTCTTCAAAAAATATATCTAGGTCTTGTGGGAGAATTCATCTGTAAAAGTCATGTAATAGGAACATACTCCCAAGGATGTCACACACAGCATACCAAATAAGTCAGAATGTATCAACTGCAAGTTATCAGTTGTCTTTGTGACACTTGAGGGTAATGGTCCCCTTATATGCTTCCCTTCGGCACAACCCTGACATATACCTTTATGATCATCTCTAAATTTGAGCATCCCTGTCACCACCTTCCTTGCTCTGGGAAGGGATTTGTAATGAAGGTGTGCAAACCTCCAGTGCTATAACTCTATTTGAAGAGTTGTATCACATGTCATAGCCCCCAATGGACTTCCTCCAACCTGGTAGAGTGTATCAATTTTAAAACCAATAGAAAGAGCTTCCATGAACTTATTCTTCCAGATAAGTACCTTTCCATCAACGAATGCCACCTTGAACCCTTTGTCTTCCATTGCGGAAATGGACACAAGGTTCTTCTTCAAATCAGGTACGTACAACACATCCTGTAATCATAGGACTTGACCTTGAGACAAATGGAGGGTCACATTCCTTGTCCCTTTCATGGGATAGGTGGCATTATCTCAAAAAATAATTTCCACATTAGTATCCTTCTCAACCAAATTAGAAAGGGCTTCTTCATAACCAGTGAGGTGGCTTGAAGCACCACTATTAATTAACCCAACATCTAGGGTGTTGGGTGGAAATGCAGTAGAGCCTGAGCAGATACAAGAATAAAATCATTTCTCTTATTATCAACAACATTAGACTCATCGTACCTAGAATTTCTTGACCTCTTGAAAGGTTTCCCATTTCCATTATGATCAGGGGGAGCCTTACTTTTTCCTTGAACCTGTTGTTCCTGCCATTCCTTATCGAGTTGTTGTTGTCATCATCCCTGGGAGATTCCCTTATATTAGGGCACTCTCTTGCATAGTGACTAGTCTTGTTACGAGTGTAACATCTTCCCTTCCTTCCTTTGGGCTCCGCTCTACCATGGTTTTGATTTCTCGAGCCACCATGGTTCTTCTTCTTTGCATGAGCGACAAAGGCAGTAGGGTCACTTCCATTACCATTAGAGGCATACTCCATCATACTAGTTTCCTCTTGAGTGCATCTCGTCAATATTTCATCAAAATCAGGAATCACATTATTATTGAGAATAGTGGTATTGAATACATGCCAATCACGGGGAAGACCTCCAAGTGCAATAAGAACTATCTCTCGATCAGATATTGCTTCCCCAATAGCTAGAAGGTTATTCTTGATTTTAGTGAGCCTCATAAAATGGGATTGAATAGATTCATCCTTACCCTTATTGATATTCTTCAATTGATTCTTGAAGAAGAGGATTTGATTATCATTGCTAGCCTGAACATGCTCACCATCTTATCATACATCTCCTTAGATGTCTTCAGCTCAGAAATGTAAGCAACCAAGTGCTTATGAATAGAATCTCAGATAATCATCTTTGCTTTGATTTCCCCTTTTCTATACTTTGTCTTCGTGGTAGCAGCTGCATTTGATGGAGGCTCTTGAATATTCCCTATACATAGTCCATAACATCTTGATCTTCTAGCGCCAAATATAAGGACATCTTCCATGCATGATAATCAGACTTATCAGTCAATTTAGCATCAGCCTTGAAACCCTTGTAGGTTGAGGAGGCCATTTTTCCTTGATAGGATTTCTTCCTTCAGAGATAGCTTCTAACACTAGCTTGGACTCTTGGAATTTGTCTTCACCTCTTGTCTGATTCCATGTTAAATTTAGATAACCATGGTGTTCTATGCTTGATGCACTTTTACTTCAAACTTTCTTAGGCCAAATAAAAAATAGCAAATGAAATTGAAAGTAAAATGTTGATAGAACACAATAATAGAACAATAGAAGAGAAGCCAAATATAGATCAGATTTACAATTCCTTTTGTCCAACAAAGATATGAGATATTGTGGCGTTACGACAGTCAGCATAATGCTTCAACCAACAAAATATTTCTCGGTCAGCCAACACTTTCATGTGTCACACCCACAACCATCAAAGACAACTCAGTACAAGTCGATGCAAGTCAAACTAGGGACAACATAGAAAAGTCAACGCAAGCAGCTTCAGAAAAGTCAATGCAACAAACTAGGGCTTCAGTAAAACAACCTGAAATTCCTCGATATTGAGCTCAAATGACCAAGGGTTGACCACAATAAATGCTGCAGTAGAAAATTCCTAAATATATCAGCATAGAAAATAGAAAGCCCTAAATAGATCAACACAGAAAACAGCAGCTTCGCTCCACATGTGTGAGGGAAAAAGGCCTCCAAAGGCTATCGAACCAATCGGATCACAATGAGAGAATGTGTGATGAGATTATGAGAAAATTACATCCAAGTCTCTCCAATTTATATTCATTAATGATGGTGTGTGACACATCTCTTAGGCATGTGGGATAAATGTGGTCAAGCTTGCACATGTGGAAAATAATTTCAAAATCAATGTTCTGCTTATCCGATCAAGATGATCTTTAGATCAATCTTGCACCTCTCCGAAAGAGGAATCCAAAAAAATTATGACCATCGTCATATGAGAAGTGCAACATGGAATTTGGACCTAGTTGCCCAAAATTAATAGGTTACCATTCACCTCCCTTGTGACTCTTGGACTACCAACATGACTTTTAACTTATTAACAACCCTTCAAATTCCCGCATGACTTTTCGTATTACAAGGATGACCCTTGGACTTCCACTTTACATTAATTTTCTCCAATGTTGAATTTACATAATCCATAAATGATGTGGCAAATAATGACTCGTGATAGAACATGACATGACACTGATGACATGGGTTTCATGATGATGTGGCAGTGCCAAGTTGTCCTTCTTATTGTTTTTTTTTCAATAAAAAATATATCCAATACTTCATCTTCATGAAAGGTATGCTTTATTCTTCATATCCACCCTCCAAATGGTTCTGAATTGGTATGGAGTCTTCATGTGGTCCTAACCTTTGATTTTATATTGTTCTCTAGTGCTCCTTCGTCTTCTTGCCCGTTGATTATCTTATCTCTTTAGTTCCATAGGTGTCTTCTAGCATGGTCTCCTCCTCCTTTTCATCCATCATCATCCTATCATGATAAAATAAAGTACCTACAACTAAAACCACTCATGACAAGTCAACATCAGTATGAAAACTCCTAATCTAACATGTTTCACGAAATCACTTGTTAGGACTAGAACCGGGTGACTGATTGAGTGCTTGACTTAGGGATTGTGTAGTTACAGAGGCCAAGGTCTAGGATTGAGCCTTGATATTACCCAATGTGTAGTTCATGATGGAAAATGTCAAAGGATTTCACAGTTGAGGGGCTCAAGAGCTGAAAAATGAGGCTTGAGGTTTGAGGTTGCCCAATGCGTAGTTCTCGAAGGATAGACTCAAGGAACTACGCATTTGAGGGAATTAGGAGGTTAGGATCGAGCCTTGAGCCTTGATATTTCCCAATGCATAGTTCTGGCAAAATAAAAAGCTGGGAGATTCTATAGTTGAGGGGTTCAAAGGCTCAAGATTAAGGCTTGAGCACTGATTTTGTACACTGTGTAGTTATGGAACGACTGGAGGCCAGGTGATTGTAGAATTGTGCAGCTTGGGAGCTCAAGGTTGAGGCTTGAGGAATGAGACTGCATAATGCATAGTTCAGGCTAGGTTAGAAATAAATATTTCACAGTTCTAGAGATCAGGGGCTAGACTTGAGCACTAAGATTGTGCGAGAGGTATTTTTGGGAGGCAGTGATTGTGCATTTTATAGTGCAAAGAGACAAGGTTGATGCTTAAGGACTGAGACTACAGAATGCACAGTTCAAGAGGGTTGGATGAGGTTGAGTGGCTTGGTCAAGAAAATTTCCTAGTTTTGACTAAGTGGTATCAATCAGATGAATTTGGACAAGAAAAATACTTGAGCATGATCACACACTTATATCACTTGAAGACACAACATAGGATACTTAGAACACATGAAAAACATAATTTCCTCAATGCGACAACATTGCGACAACTCAATCCAAGTGCGGCACTAAATATATACTTTGTGATGACAATGAATACACTTGTGCAACAGTCCTTTAAACTTTGGGAATGAGTGTGATACATGTACACATGGTAATAATAAATTATTATAGCGAAGGTTACCCCTTGAAACAAACTAAAACTACATTTTATACAAAGAACGACAATTCCCATGCCAAAAGATGACATTAGCTATATGAACAAAAATTGCGAATGACAGTGTAAGAGACACATGCCATAGCAAAGACAACATAAAAACAAGACTAATTAAAGTGAAAGCAAGCAAAAGATATATTCGAAAGCATGAAAATAACACTTGCGAAAGTGAATTTATGCAAAAGAGATAGTTGGAAAAACTCACCGAAATAGAAGTACAATGTAATATTCCTAATTAGCTTTTAGCTAGTTAGAATAATAAATTTTGTTTTTTTCAATAAGATAGATGAATAAGAGGGTAGAGGGACCCATAAATCTCTTTAGTAGGAATAAAACCACTTCTAATGTGAATTTGGATCAGTGCATCTAGTTGAATAAAGCACTCCTTGTTGTGAATGGGGGTCAATGCATGTGGATGGGGTCAAAATTGACCAAATCAACAGTGCAGTCATGGAGATAGTGGAGGACAACACAGTCATTATGGGAGGAAGTATCCATAAGAGTAACATCATTATTGAGTGGGGCCAAGGGGGAGGAGGCTCAAAAATCATATAAGAAAGGGGATGGAAGCCATATAAAGCATTCCGAATATTGTTTATGTATGGTCTTTTATGAATTTATGCACGCTTCAGCTGTTTAGCGGAGTCTGTTGTGTTGTTTAGTGCAAGCGTGTTTTCAGGCGGAAATCCCACCCTCATCCTCGGGGGACTTTGAGTGCCCACTCAGGAGAGGTTCCATTGAGCTTCATTCCATCATTCGACATCAAGCCAATCTTCAACCACCTTCAGCAGCGTAGTCTCCTTCAAGAATTGCGCACTCCAGGAGGGAAATTTCAGTAGAGGGTTGATAACCCAAGTCTTTGAGCTTATTTTCTGGCGAGGGGAGCAACCCTTCATTCAGAAAGTCATTGGGTAGGAGTATCAACTATTTTCTCATCAGATCAACCACCTCCCAGTAGTTACACAGCCACAGAGCGTAATTCATCCCTAGGGCTACATTTTTCATATTGGGTATTTCCAGAAACCCTTTTTGGGTTATCTTGGAATTGTGCTAGAAAGCCTAGATCTCTGATCTCGACATTTTCTGAGCACTCTATCAGTAGATATATGCATTCCTAGTTTCCAGCAGGATTGCACAGTCATAGCCTCCCAATAGTTTATGTGACACTAGTTTCTTATGTCTTGATGTATAGGGCCACTTCAGGCTTATTTTGCCTAGCTTGAGTATCTTTTCCTCAAGATCTTGTACTCAATTTTTGCTATCGTATATAGTAAAATGTCTCAATGATCTACTGACGTTTTTGATGTATTGATGTTTACTGCATTTTCCAGTTTTATTTTCAATATTCTTGTTTTTCCTAATTTGGAATATTACAATGGTATCAGAGTATAATCTTGGCTCAGCCCATGGGGAATTACATCTATAACATCTGGATAAATGGATGAAAAGTAGTTTCCAAAGCTTCTTCTCCAAAATATGCAAGATATTTCCAAAGAAATCAAGGATATGAGGGTAGAAAGACAGAAGGAAACCCTAAGAGGGTTTCAACATGGAGAAAGTTCTGACACTTCACATCATTGGTGTGAGCAATCGACATTACAACAAGTTTCACAACACTCCACCATGCCTACATTCCTAGTAGTGGAAAATGGGGTTGGAGGACCCCAAGAGGAGGAGTTTTTTATAGGCCAATTTGGGCATCATCCCCCATGACCTAGTCAAACTGTACATCATCTCCAGGACCAATGAAATAGGGTCTATCATCCCCTTGTATTTTAGTTGATATATGCCCTAAGAGAAGAACATTTCATTCATGGCTTCCATTGTGAGATTCCCAAGGTTTGAAGTATATGTTATATCACTTATTGACTCACCAACAGAATCTCTAAAGGGACTAAATGCGTTGCAGTTCCAAATCCTCCATTCAAGGGTGCACTGCAGTGCACTTCCCGACACTCAAGGGTGCGTTGGTCACCTGGGAGTGGAATTCCCTTTGTTCTGGGAATATCCACATGGCCAATGCCTTCTAGATGAGTCCATATGTGTAAAAATTAGAATCCAAGTGTCCATTTAACACCTCTGAACTTGGGAACATGTCTTTTCTATTATTAGAAAGTCATTCATTGAGAATCTACCATCAGTTTCCCTATAAATTGAGCACTCGTTCTAGTGCTAGGGAAGGAAGAAATTTTGTAAAGTTATGTTGTTGGATTCTCATTTGATAAGAGAGTGAAAGTATTATGGTATGATGCTGGATGTGATGAGGCTGGAATGAAGCTGGAGCAGGTTGAAAACAAATCGGTCCATTGGTTGTAACCTCCCCTTCTACTCTTTAATAAAGGTTGTTGTTCATTTTCCCATACATATGTCTCCATTTCTTGTGCAATGTTTTCTTGAATGATGTACGTATTTCATATCTAATCGATTTCATTTGAGTAAGATAAGTAGATATTTGTATATTGCATGTTGTTTACTATTCTTTGTTTGTGTTTGCAGGAATCAATCTGGTGATTTGAGTTGGATTGAAAGCGATGACAACAACGACAAAAGGAGAAGGAGAAGCAATTGAATCACAAGTAGGCTCCTTTACCATTCTGTATATTTGCTTGTTTTAGAGAAAGTTATAGTTGTTATTTCCTTTGTTGTTCTAAGTGACTAGCACCACACTTAGGGAATTTGGTTTATCCGTAGATCACAATTCCACATAACAGAGACTCTTGGTGATTACTTCCTTGAATATGGATCTCAATCTCAAAGGTTCAAAGAGCATCTGAACTTCCAAGAGTTATGTCAAATCAAGGATAATAGAAGGCCCCATAATAACAATAGAGGTGGAGGGTACATGCAGAACAATGAGCTACAACATACTATGGGTAGATTCTTTCTGCCTGCTTTTGATGGGTCACCTAAGTGCATAGCCAAGGCTTGGGTAGAGAAATTAGACATCTATTTCCAGTTGAACCAAGTTTCAGAGATTGAAGCCATTAGGATAGTAGTGCTGCACCTTGAAGGTGAAGCACATGAATGGTGGTTTAACGGTCTATCTACATTGGGGCATGCAGGTGTGACTGCATATGCATAATTCACCTGGAGGTTGGTAGAAATATTTTACCGAAGAGATCCAGAAGCACACTTTTTTGAGCTAGCTAAGCTCAAGCAGTCAGGAGATCCGGAGACTTATATCTCTGAATTTCTGAAACTTTCAGTCCTGGTGCCAGATATATCTACAACTAGAAGAGTATATATGTTTATTGATGGGCTAGCAGAGCCTTTTCATGGGTTGGTGAAATCCGCTAGACCAACTACGCTCCAAGATGCCATTGAGAGGGCTATAGACTTACAAAATTATTTTCCAAGGGCAAGAGCTCCATTCCAACATAAGCCCTCCTTTCAGTCAAAGGGGAAATATATGAAGGTTCCTCCCTCAAAGGAGAACCAACAAAGGATCTCTTAGTGATGATGTCCGGAGAGATCTGAGGAGGAGAAAGGTTTGCTTCACTTGCCAAGAACCATGGACACCAGGGCATCGATATGCTATCAGAAAGGCACATTATATTGAGGTATTCTCCAATGGTGAAGAAGAGGAAGAATAATACTTAGAAGGAGATACCAACGCTGTAGCATTAGGAGGAGATCCACCACCACCAAGAGGTGGAAATGGAGCATTTGCTCCAACTGGAGGAGCCCTTGCAGCTTTGCGGGGAGTTCCTAAGTATCTAACATTGAGAGTCTGAGGCACTATTAAGGGGAAACATGTGTCAGTATTAATAGACAGTGGGGCTACCCATAATTTTATTTATACCCAATTAGTGTAGAGAAGAGGCATTCCCACAGAGGATTTTGAAGGATTCTCATTTTTGGTTCCGGGAGCTAGAGCCATGCAGTGTGTGAAGTATATTATGGCATTGAATATCACTTTTTGGACTTACAAATTTACATATCACTTCTTTATGATTGATACTCCCGACACTAATGTGATATTGGGTGTACAATGGTTGATCACATTGGGCAAGGTCACCACGGATTGAGAGACCTTGGAGATGGAATGGATAGAGAAGAAGAGACGTACGTGCCAAATGATCAGAGGCATGCACACCTATCCCCCTCAGATAGTATCAACACATAGGATGGAGGGTGATTTGTGTAGAGGAGATATAGAATGGGCAGTAGAATTGCATATGTCAGAGGTAGGAGGCAAGGGTGCACCATTCCACCTGGATGTGTAGTATATTCTAGACCGCTATTCTACAATATTTGGGGACATACCACTAGGAAGGCCACCGAACTGGGGGTTTGAACATACTATTGAGTTGGAGTAGGGGATCCAAGCAGTGATCACCACACCCTATAGGCACCCCAAAGTCTATAGGGATGATATTGAAAGAGCTATTCAAGAGCTCTTGGATTTAGGACATACCCGACCCAACACCAGTCCTTTTGCTTCTTCTGTGGTCTTGATGAAGAAGAAGGATGGTACATTGAGGATGTGCATTGACTATAGAGCCTTGAATAAGAGGACAATGAATAATAGGTACCTGATTCCCAGGATCAATGAGATGATGGATGAGTTAAGGGGATCAAAGTTATTTTTAAAGATTGATTTGAGGTCGGGGTACCATCAGATCAAGGTAAGGGATCAGTATATCCCCAAGACTGTATTTAGATGTTATTATGGCCACTTTGAGTTCTTGATGATGCCCTCTGGGTTGACCAATGCTCTGGCTACTTTTCAATGTTGTATGAACCACATCTTCCGTGGTCAATTGAGGAAATTTGTGCTAGTTTTCTTTGATGAAATTCTTATCTACAACCGCACATGGGAAGAGCATCTGCAACATATTGAGACAGTATTATGCATTTTGGAGGAGAAAAAATTGTATGCTAAGCTCTCCAAATGTGAGTTTGGACTCAAAAAGATGCTTTATTTGGGCCACATCATTAGAGTGGATGGAGTAAGGGTCCATTAGGAGAAGATCTGTGCTATTCGGGATTGGCCAGAGTCAAAGAATGTAACATAACTTCAGGGGTTTGTAGGCATCTGCACCTACTACCAGAAGTTTGTCAAAGGGTTCTCCCAACTAGAAGCACCACTCACAGATCTGACCAAGAAGGGAGCCTTTGGTTGGATAGATATTGCCCAGAGGGCCTTTGATAGGCTCAAGGAGGTGATGAAAAACTGCCTGGTGTTGGTATTTCCAGATTTTACCTAGCCCTTTGTGCTAGAATGTGATGCTTTACGAGAGGGAATTGGAGCAGTCTTGATGCAGGGGGGCCACTCCATAGCTTTTGAGAGTCAGAAGTTGCTGCCTCATGAGAGGTTGTATCCCATATATGATAAGGAAATGTTGGCTATTATGCATGCATTGGCCAAATTCAGGCAATATTTGGTGGGAAACAGATTCCAAGTGAAGACTGATCACAACAGTCTTTGGTATTTTCTTGAGCAGAAGCAGCTGCAAGAGAGGCAACAAAAATGGGTTAGTAAAATCCAGGCATATGACTTTGACATTGAATATGTCAAAGGGAAGAGTAATGTGGTAGCGAATTCCTTGTCACAGAGACCAGCAACGCTGTCATTGATGAGTGTGGATACAGATTGGAAGGCCCAACTGTTGGTGGAGTATTCCAAAGACCACTTCACATGTGAGATCCTAGATGGGCGGGTGACTGATGAGAGGTATAGAGTGATGGATGAGATCATCTATTACCATAACTAGATCTTCTAAGCTCAAGGAGAATATTTTGCATGCAGCACATGGTTCACCACTCTTAGGACACCAAGGTTTCACAAAGATATATCGGGCCATTAGGGAGAGATTATCATGGAAGGGTCTCAAGGAGGATGTGATCTAGCACATCAAGGAGTGTGTAGTTTTCCGGTAGAATAAAGGAGAGAACAACCATCCAGCAGGGTTGTTGCAGCCACTTCCTATTCCGGAAGGGAAATGGGAGAGCATTTATATGGATTTCATTACTGGCTTTCCAGTAGTTCAAGGCAATGATTGTATCTTTGTGGTCGTCGATTGACTAACAAAGTATTCACATTTCTTCGCCATTTATTCATGGTACACTGCTTCACAAGTGGTCGAGCTCTTCTTTAGAGATGTTTTCAGACTTCATGGTCGTCCTAGGACCATAGTTAGTGATAGAGATAACCACTTCATGGGTGGCTTTTGGCAGGAGTTTTTCCGTTTGGTGGGTACCGAGTTGACACCAAGTACCAGTTATAACCCCCAAACAGATGGGAAAACAGAGATAGTAAACAAGTGGCTAGAAGGCTACTTTCGAAACTATGTTTCAGAGCAGCAAAGAGCATGGTTGCGTTGAATCCAATTGGGGGAGTATTGCTACAATACGACATTTCATATGTCGATAAATATATCTCCATTTTGGGCTCTATATGGATATGATGATTTATCATTTGTTGATGTGATGTTTAGAGCAAGCAAGGATCCTAGAGCCAAAGAGTGGATCCAAGAGAGTTAGGATATACTCCGTGCTCTGAAGGACAACATTTCTACATACCAGAATCAACAAAAGTTGTATGAAAATCGTGGTCGGGTTGAGAGATAGTTTGAGGTGGATGATTTGGTCTATCTCTGTCTACAACCTTACAAGAAATATACACCGAAGGAGAAGGGGGTTGAGAAGCTTAAGCCCTGTTTCTATGGGCCATACAGGGTGATCCGTTATGTTGGGGAAGTAGCATATGAGTTGGAGCTCCCCATTGGGAGTAAGATCCACAAAATTTTTCATGTCTCATGCCTCAAGAAGGCCATTGGACAACATGTAGTTGCTACTATGGATCTCCCACTTATTGATAATGAGGGTCATCTAGTTTTACAACCGAAAGCTATCTTGGATACTCGGGAGAGGCAACTAAGGAACATGGTGATTAGAGAATATCTGATTCGATGGAGGAATCTACTAGATGAGGATGCAACTTGGGAAGGAGAGAAGATTTTGCAGCATCCAACTTTGCAGTTGCTTGAGGACAAGAAAAATTTGGGAGGGGAGGAATGTATTATTCCTAATTAGATTTTAGTTAGTTAGAATATTAAATTTGTTTTTGTCAATCAGATAGATGAATAAGAGGGTACAGGGACCCATAAATCTCTTTAGTAGGAATAAAACCACTTCTAATGTGAATGTGGATCACTGCATCTAGTAGAACAAATCACTCCTTGGTGTGAATGTGGGTCAATTGATGTGGGTGGGTTCAAGATTGACCAAATAAATAGCGCATTCATGGAGGTAGTGGAGATCGTGGAGATAGTGGAGGACAATGCAGTCATTATGGGAGGAAGTCTCCATGAGAGTAGCATCATTATTGAGTGGGTAAAAGGGGGAGGAGGCTCACAAAGCATATAAGGAAGGGGATGGTAGCCATAGAAAGAATTCTGAATATTTTTTTATGTATGGTCTTTTATGACTTTCTGCATGCTTCAGCTGTTTAGTGAGTCTGTTGTGCTGTTTAACACAAGGGTGTTTCAGGGTGAAAATCCCACCCTCATCCTCAGGGTACTTTAAGTGCCCACTTAAGAGAGGTTTCTTTGAGCTTCATTCCATCATCCGAAATCAGGCCAATCTTCAGCCACCTTCAGCAGCGCAGTCTCCTTCAGGAATTGCGCAATCTAGGAGGGAAGTTTTAGTGGAGGGTTGATAACCCAAGTCTTTGAGATTATTTTACTATGAGGGGAGAAGCCCTTCATCTAGAAAGTCAGGGGAGGAGTATCAACTATTTTCTCATCAGATCAACTACCTCCCAGCAGTTACCCATTTGCAGAGTGTAATTAAGCCCTAGGACTACATTTTTCATATTGGATATTTCTGGAAACCCTTTAGAGGTTATCTTGAAATTGTGCTAGAAAGCCTAGATCTATGATCCCAACATTTTCTGAGCACTCTCTGAGCAGATCTACACATTCCTAGTTTCCAGTAACATTTATTTCCAGCAATATTGCGTAGTCATAGCCTCCTCGTAGTTTATGTGACAACAATTTCTTATGTCTTGATTTATAGGGCCATTTCAGGCTTGTTTTTCCTAGCTTGAGTATCTTTTCCTCAAGATTTTGTACTTCATTTATGCTATCATATATAATAAAATGGCTCAATGATTTGCTCATGTTTTTGATGTATTGATGTTTACTAAATTTTGCAGTTTTATGTTCAATATTCCTATCTTTCCTAATTTGGAATATTACATACAAATGCAACCAAAAGTGAGGGACTGTCAATGACAGTGTGCATTGACTGTCGACATGTGTTGAACATTGCAAAAACACTATGTTGATGGAATGTGCTAGGCCAACTCAAGCTTGCATGAAGGAAATGTGCTCATGAATACATTACATACTAAGCATGTGTGAGAAGATGTCTTCGACACTTACAACCCAATAAGGGAGCTTAAATTCTTAAAAAAATATCAACTGACGGAGAAGTGACTATGAAACGACCAATCACAAGATCCACATTAGGCTCCAAAATTCAATTATAGGAAAAATTTTGGAGGTTTTTTTTCACAACGACAACACTTGGAGACACAATGGTAGAACTCCAACTTCTCTACCCTAGTCAATTCTTTGTGCAAGGTCTATTTATGCAGGGAGTATTGATTCATCGTTCAGATTACTTTAGCTTCCCCACTAACCCTATGCATAAACATAGTCCTAATCACCCTTTCTCAGTTGAACATAATAATAAAACAATATATATCACAATGTTTCGAAACATGAGAAGGGTAATGTTGCTTGCGGACTTAATATATTCAGAGTATAGCAGGCCTGGACAACACCCCGACGGAGTTGCTCCAGGAACAAAAACATTGCTTTGCTTTCAGTAAGCATGGAAAATATCCCGAAAAAATTTCTTGGTTCACCTCCTTACACAGGAAGCCTTTCTATTCTTTCACCCTTATTTATTTATTTTATAAGGGATGTGCATCGAAACTTATTCATTTCATGGTCGGAAGAGGGATCCCGACTTATTGAGAGAAGAAGAGGTTGTTCCTTTAGAGATGCATATTTCGCTCGTTAATATTTTCCCCTTGTCCTTCTCTACTTGACTGTATAAGTGTGGATAACAACGAAACTTAAAGAACCGAGTGTAGGCATGAGGTTTCTAGAGTAGACATAGATATAATGGTTTGACACAAAGCTTTCCTCACGCAAAGACCATATTTTTCGTCAGAACACCATTGACCAAAGGGTAACCAAGACGAGGAAGAAGGACTAATGGTTAGCCAAATGGTGCAGTGTCTCAAACCCCTTTTTATTTTTCCACATTGTATTCGAGTGAAAGGGAACATCCTTCATGCAAAGTCTTATTAAAAAAAAACATAAAAGAAGAGAAAAGACACAACAAGAAAACAAAAATCAAAAGGAAAAAACAAATGGAGGGAAAACCAATCAACAAAATGCAAGAAAAAAGCTAGAAAACATAGTAAATACTATGGAAAACAAGTGCGGTATGAGTGAAAGAGGGGGAAACTAAAATGCAATTAGACTTACTCCTAACCTAACTATCTAGAAGTTCAAGGTCAAGTGTAATGAAACTTCCAGTGAAGCCACCGTAGTTGTTCTCGACCTGCAATTACAAAAAAATGATAAATTAAAACTGATATAAAGTAATGCGCAATAGAAAAGATAAGATCTTGAATAACTTGCATAAAAATTTGAAGGTATTTCCTGTGAGCAGAAAGATATGTCATAGCCACTACTTCTACCCAACTTGCGGCCTTACTTTTTTTATGAAGATTACAAACAAACAAACCTTGAAAACTTCTTATGAATGCACTTTCATCTGTACTGTCCTTCTTAGCTGATGTGAATGGAGTATGTTAGTGTTGATGTGCTAATTACTCTTTCAAATTTTGAATATAATGTTTTATGTGTGCTTAAGGGTTCAAGTTCTCTTGCAAATTATCAAGTCCCATGAGTGTTTTTCATGTCAATTTAATAAACAATTTAACAGAAAAAAAAAGGCTGAACAACAAAAAATATAGTACCAAACATCACCATACAACACATCAACACATGTATTTGATGGAGGAGTTCACCCCTCCAGGGCTACATCTCCTTAGTCCAGCTTCCATGGCTTGGGCCTCTATATTATGATCAAATTGACAAATTTACCTATTTATAATTCTCTTTTGCTCCTAAACCTACACCAATCAGTCCAAAATGCCAAAAAATGGTCATTTAGCCTCTTTCTGCACATGAATTGGTTGAAAACTCCAAAAGTTATGAACATTTACATTTTCTCCACTATTTCAAGCCTAAATCCAACTAACTGGAGCTAAACTGGCAGTCTCCGCTGAAATTTGTGGGTCCACCAACTTAATCATCATTAATATAAGTAAACGTGTTTAGCGCTAATTAAGCGTTTCTTAGTGCTAAACCTGCACTTAAGATAACTCTGCATTAAATATTGATTAGGCGCTTAATTAATGGAGGTTTATGTTAATTAAATGTGGTTTAATTGTATTAAACTATGCATTATCCGTTAACTCCCACCGGTGGTTATGCACCGAGGTCGTATGTATCGGGGGCTAGCCCCCACTTCCGCCGCCATACAATATGGTAATATTTAAATATATGCAGCAATAGTTATATGTTAAGAACCATCATGTAGGCAGAGTAGTGAGTTGTGGCATTGGCTTGTGGGAGGTCGCAAGGTCGAACCCTAGTGCCTCTGCCCGACTCCAACCAAAATTTTTACTACACTATACAACCATTGGGGGGGGGGGGGCACGTGGCAGCCCCAGGCGGCACCACGTATCCTCACTTAATTGGACAAATTTCAAACCAATAATAATTCACCACATAACCCGAATTTCTTAGCCAATACCATGCTGCCAATTAGAAGTTCATCATTCGTCGTAGGAAAATGCCAAAATCGCCCCTGCATAGTCAGCATGCCACGTCAGCAGTACAAACTACTGACTGGGCATATTTCTGTCCTTTTTTTAAAATTTTTTCTTATTTAGCAAAGCGAACATAGCTCATTTCCGGGAGCATACTGAGTCCATTTTGTGCAAGACAAAGTGCGCCGGATTCAGAACGATGAGCACTACATAGTCGTTCAGAGTTCAAACCATTCTGAGAACTTTGATGTTTGAGAATAAAATTGAGCCCTTGATCATTCCTCCCCACTGGAAGCTTTTGGACCCAAAAAGATCATATTTAGTGGCTGAACAGGTGAGGGTAAAATTCTCACACCTTCCCAATTTCAATCCATTTGGCCTTTGAAGGATTTGTTCCTTTAAGCCCCAATCGAAGATAGTCGACACTTCCTCTTGTCGATGTCCTTGTCCTTTTGTTAATTATGGTGTCTTGTTGTAGCTCAACAAAGAAATCTAGAGAAATATATTCAATAGATGGCAGTTGAACATTCTCTCCTTGATCTTCAATCAAAGGAGGCTCATACAATCTCAAATTTTCAACATTAACAACTTAATACATTTTCATGTATGAAGGCAAATCAAGCTTGAAGGCATCCTTACCAATCTTTTCCATAATTTTGAAAGGACCATAATGAATTGGTTTCATCTTTTTACCTTCTCCTTGAAGCCTTTCCTTGCTAATGTGAAGCCAAAATTCGTCACCAACTTGAAACTTATGATCCACCCAATGTTTGTCGTGCCTCGCTTTGTACTTGCCTTGACTTTTCTCTAGTTGATCTTGCACTATTTGATGAATCAACTAAATTTTCTCTATGAATTTATTTGCTTTATCTATGTCACTATGTCCATCTATAACTACATATTTCCCAAAAATGAAATCCAATGGTGATTTTGGCAAGTAACCAAGACATGCCTCAAATGGAAATGTTTGAGTAGAGGAATGTTTTGCACAGTTGTAAGCAAGCAGAATGTAATGCAAATGCTCATCCCACAACTTAGGATGTTTTCTGCAATATCCTCGAAGAAGATGAATGACTGCTCTATTGACCACCTCGGTTTAACCATATGTTTGTAGATGAAAGGCTATACTCTTCTTCAACTTAGTGTCCATCAAGTCCCACAAACTTGACCAAAAATTCCCAACAAATCGAGAATGTGGATCACTTACAATAGATGTAGGCAACCCAAAATGAAGCCAAACATTTTGAAATAAACGATGAAATGTTTGTTCAGCTGTAACTTTCTTTTTACATGGCATCAAAATACATATTTTTTCGAACCTATCCACAACTACATATAAATAATCATGACCTCTTTTCGACAAAGGAAGACCTCCTACAAAATCCATATAAATACTCTCCCATGGACGCGAAGGAACCGAAAGTGGTGTGTACAATCCTAACCTCCTATTACTAGGCTTATTGACTGCACATAATGAACAACCTTTAATAAAATATGACACACTTTCAAGCATACGAGGCCAATAACAATACCTCTGAAGATTTTCCACTGTTTTTCTTACACCAAAATGTCCCGAAATAAGAGAAGTGTGTGCTTACCTTATGACATTCACTCTCTCATCCTGTGGAATACAGAGCTTGCCCAAATGATACAACAAGTTATTATCAACATGATAATCTAATTCCTCAACTTAGCGATCTTGACTCAAGTTTGCATAAACATCTTCAAAGTTATTGTCAAATGCATATTTCTCAATGTAACTTTCATGTAAGACATAAGTATTCTTGAGTAAAGTAGCTGCATTAATAATAGGCCTAGAAAGCATATCAACAACCTTTTTGTATATACCTTTCTTATACCTGATGACCAAGTGGAATTGCTGCAAGAATCCCATCCATCTAAAGTGCCTTAACTGCTACAATTTATTTTGTGATTGTAAGTATTACAATGGTTGGTGATTAATCTGAATGTTGGTTTCCTTTCCCATCAAATAATGTTTCCATTTCTTTACACTTTGAACCAATGCATATAGCTCCTTGTCATATGTAGGATAATTTATCACTGCACCATTAAACATTTCTGAATGGAATGAAATTGGCTTACCATGTTGTAAGAGGATTGCGCCCATGGCATAGTCACTTGCTGTTGTGGGGAAAACAAGGAAATGAGAAAGATAATAGGAGAAATGTAACTGAATTGGAAAGTTGAAGGATAAAATACTTTGAAACTATTATTGATTAAATGATTCTCCGTACATACAAGCCTCTCAGGCCACCTCTTTTAACTTATTCTATTTCGTTATTCCAACTATATTTCGTTATTCAACCTACATTTCGTTATTCTAAATACATAGGTAATAAGTAAATTACAATGTTTGTTGTCACATTTTTAACAAACTCCACCTTGACAGCAAATTTTCCTAATGCCCATTCATCATCTTTTCTGCAAGCCGAGAGAAGCAAGACACCATCTCAGCTTCTCTAATGTAACTGGCTTCGTGAATATATCTGCATGATTCTCCTGTGTGCGGACCTTCTTGAGGACTAATTTTCTACCTTCGATTACATGTCTCACAAAGTGATACCTTACATCGATGTGCTTGGTATTGCTATGATAGGCTGGATTTGTAGCCAAATGAATAGCGCTCTGACTGTCACAAAACACATTCACTTTCTCCTACGTCCTTCCAATCTCATCAAGTAGACCTTTTAACCAGATTGCCTCTTTACGGGAATCTGAAGCAGCTATATACTCTGCTTCAGTAGTGGACAAAGCAACTGTTTCTTGAAGCTTTGACATCCAACTGATTACTCCACTTGCAAGAGTAAAAACATAACTTCTAGTAGACCTCCTTTTTTCCAAATCACCTGCATAATCAGCATCCACATATCCATAGATTGTACCTTCACGACCATCAAAGCTGATGCAATGGTCACTTATGCCTCTCAAATACTGAAGCACCCATTTCACTGCTCGCCAATTTTCTTCTCTTGGATTTTTCATGAATCTGCTGACAACTCCAATTACATGTGAAATGTCAGGTCTTGTAGATGCCATCACATACATTAAGTTTCCTACCGCATTTGCATATGGTACACGAGACATATACTACTTTTCTTCATTATTTCTAGGACTTAAATCCGAAGAAAGCTTAAAATGGGAAGCTAATGGAACATTAACAGGTTTCACATTGTTCATACCGAAATTTTCAAGTACTTTCTCCACATACTTCTGTTGTGATAACCAAAGCTTACCATTCTTCTTGTCTTTGTGTATCTCCATGCCCAAGATATGTTTTGTCGCTCCAATATCCTTCATTTCAAACGTCTTAGAGAGCTGAGCCTTTAACCTGCTGATTTCTTCCATGCTTTTTCTTGCAATAAGCATATCATCAACATACAACACCAAGATAATGAATATGCCATTGAAAATTTTGAAGTATGCATAATTATCATACTCACTTCTGATAAAATTCTGGCTCACCATGAAGGAATCAAACCTCTTGTACCATTGCCTGGGTGACTGCCTCAGGCCATACAATGATTTCCTGAGCTTGCAAACTAATCTTCTGCTGCGACCTTGTACACAACCTTATGCCTGATCCATATATATCTCTTCATCCAAATCACCATGAAGAAAGGCTGTTTTAACATCTAACTGTTCTAACTCAAGGTCAAGTAAAGCAGTTAGTGCTAACACAGTACGAATAGAAACAAGTTTAACTACTAGTGAAAAAATCTCATGAAATTCAATACCTTCAACCTGAGAATACCCTTTTGCAACTAGTCTCGTCTTATACCTATCAAAACTTCCATAAAATTTTCTCTTCAACTTGAAGACCCATTTGCACCCAACAACGCTTCTCCCTTCAAGAAGTTCTACAAGATCCCAGGTATTGTTCTTGGCTAAGGAGTCAATTTCTTCTTCCATAGCCTTTTTCTATATCTTGCTATCTGCATCATCAACTACTTCTTGATAACAAGATGGTTCCCCATCTTGAGTAATTAATGCAAATGATGAAGTAGAGTCTTCATACCTTTTTGGTGTTCTTCTTTCCCTTGTAGACCTTCTTAGAGTGACTGGTTGCTGACTGGATTCTGGAGTTTCCTCTGATTCTCCACCTTTTTCAGAAGTCTCTCCTTCCTTTCGACTTTCTGGAAAAGGTATAGTCTCCAATTGAATCTGCTGACTTGGAGATACTTGCTTCTCTTGAAATTTTTCAACATCTGATTTTAAAAGATAAGATTCATCAAATGTTACATCTCTACTAATGACTATCTTTCGTGAAGTAGGATCCCACAACCTATATCCCTTCACTGAATAATCATATCCAACAAAGACACAACATTTTGATTTTGGATCTAATTTTGAACGCTGATTTCTAGGAATAAGAACATAGGCATCACAACCAAAAATATTCAAATGCAAATAATCACAAGACTGACCCGACCAAACTTCTTCAGGAATTTGATAGTTTATTGCAACCGAAGGTGATCTGTTAACTAAATAACAAGCAGTAGATACTGCTTCTGCCCACAACTCCTTTTGCAGATTAGCATTACTAATCATGCTTCTGGCTCTTTCCATAAGACTCTGATTCATCCGTTCAGCAACACCATTCTGTTGAGGAGTATAAAAAACAGTTTTATGTCTAACTATCCCTTCATCCTTACAAAATTGTTCAAATTCTAAAGAGGTAAATTCACCGCCATTGTCAGTTCTTAAACATTTAATTGATTTGCCTGTTTTCTTTTCCACCATTGTTTTAAATTGTTTAAACACATTAAACACATCAACTTTATTTTTCAACATATAGACCCAAACTTTTCGGGAGAAATCATCAATAAACGTTAAAAAATATAAGGCACCTCCATAGGACACAATAGGAGATGGTCCCCACATATCAGAATGAATGTAGTCCAAAATATGCTTACTATTATGATTTCCAGACTTGAATCTTTGTTTACATTGTTTTCCAAACACACAATATTTACAAAAATCCAACTTCAAGGATTTCAAATCAAGAAGTAGCTTGTGGTTCATCAGTACCTGAAGACCTTTCCCGCTCATGTGACCCAACCGCTGATGCCATAGACGAGAACCTTCTTCTGCTTTATCTGACACGATCACTGCTTCACTAACTTGAGTGCTTCCTTTGAGTCTGTACAAGTTTCTGACCTTTTCAGCCTTCATAACAACCAAGGCTCCTTTCGAGACTTTCAACACTCCATTCTGACCTGTAAACTTATAACCATTCAAATCCAAAACTCCCAAGTAAATCAAGTTTTTCTTTAGATCAGGTACATGCCTAACATCGGATAATGTTTTAATTGTACCATCATACATTTTAATTTTCACATTTCCAATCCCAACAGTCTGAAAAGATGCATTATTTCCCATGAATACAAAATTACCATTTACAGTTTCATATGATGAAAACCAATTTTGGTGCAGACTCATATGATGAGAAGCACCAAAGTCTAATAGCCAATAGTCAGCATCTTGTGAGATATTACAGACAGGGAGCGCTTCAGCAATTAAAACCTCATCAACCATACCTGAATCGACTTGATTTGCTTCCTTGTTGTTGCTTTCTGACTCCTTCTATTTCCAGCAATCCTTTTTGAGATGTCTCGGTTTGTTGCAGTACCAACATTTTGCTTTAATCTTCTTGCCACCCTTTGAATTTGATCTGGAATAACCTCTTGTTTTTTCCCCCCTTTCCTTTGACCGACCTCTAGCTACCATGGCTTCAGGTGCAGAAGTCTCAATGCTAGATTTTCTTCGTACCTCTTCAGATAAGAGAGCACCCATGACAGATTCAAGTTTTAATGAATCGACAGTGCTCAAACTGACTGAGGTCACGAAGTGATCCCATGACTCAGGCAAGGAACACAACAAGGTTATTGCCTTTTCTTCTTCCTCCATTTTTACGTCCATATCAGACAACTGACAAATAAGCGTATTAAAAAAATTTAAGTGATTTGCAATTTTCATACCTTCCTTCATCCGAAGGCTGTACAGTTGTCTTTTTAAATAGATTCTGTTTGTCAAATATTTTGTCATATAGAGTGTTTCCAATTTCTTCCACAACCCTATAGTTGTACTCTCTCCAACAATATTGAAGAGTACTTCATCTGCCAAACATAACCAGACAGTACTGAGAGCTCAGGCATGCAAGTCCTCCCAGTCCGAACTCGACATGCTTGCTGGTTTTTTAGTTACCCCGTCTAATGCCTTGTGCAATCCTTCTTGCACTAGAAAATCCCTAACCTTCAGTTTCCATAGAGCAACATTGTTTTTCCTGGTGAATTTCTCCACCTCAAATTTTGCGTTTGTCATTTTCGCCATTTCTCCCTCTAGTTTTCCCTTCTCTTTCCAACTAGGGTTTCAAACAAATTGTTTTCCTCTTTTTGAGATTCCCTTCTCTTTCCAACTAGGGTTTCAAACAAATCGTTTTCCTCTTTTTGAGATAGGGGTTATTTATGGTTTCCCCAATATTCCCCTTTTCTCCTAGGTTTTTCAAGAAATGCAGGTTTCCCTTCTTAAGCAGAAACAAAAAATCCTATGACTGAAATTAATTTTCGAGAAAAAAATTCTTCTTTCTTTCAGAAATTAGAAACCCTACTTCATTGTTAATCAAAAAATTTTCTGAAATTTCCTTTTTGAAACCCTACTTCATTTACTTCACTTTTTATCACCAAAGAAAAATCTTCCATTCAACAAAAAAGAAATACCGATTTATGGTGTGCTCTGGCTCTCTTCAAGCGGCTGTGAGTGCTTCTCCTCGACGGCTATGGCTGGCTTTGATCTCTAACAGTCACGGCTGTGAGTGCTTCTCGATTTCTAGTGTGCTCTGGCTCTCTTCATGCTGCTGTGAGTGCTTCTCCTCGGCGACTGTGGTTGGCTTTGATCTCGGACAGTCGACTTTTATCTGTCCTCTTTCAAATGGCGGCAATGACTGGTTCGGCTTTACGATTCGGGCTCTAAACTCCAACGGTCTCCTCGGCAGTGGCTGTGCTCATGGGGCATCACAGCGGCACGTCCCTTTTTGTTTTTTTCTGCAGACAAGGCAGTAGTGTCTTCTCTCTACAGTGTCTTTGCTTGCTACTCTTCCTCTACAGCGTGCTCGACGACTTGATGGCCTTTCTCAGGCTTTGTGAGAAAAAAAAATTGAGGCAGTCAAACTTCAATACAACGGCCCTCCTATTTGACCCTCGAAGACTCTACTTAACACAATACAACGGCCTTATGTAGTCGAACAATACAACGGTCCTCCTAGGCTTCGATTAACCTGGCTTTGATACCACTTGTTGTGGGGAAAACAAGGAAATGAGAAAGATAATAGGAGAAATGTAACTGAATTGGAAAGCTGAAGGATAAAATACTTTGAAACTCTTATTGGTTAAATGATTCTCCATACATACAAGCCTTTTGGGCCACCTCTTTTAACTTAGTCTATTTAATTATTCCAACTATATTTTGTTATTCAACCTACATTTTGTTATTCTAACTACATAGGTAATAAGTAAATTACAATGTTTGTTGTCACATTTTTAACACTTGCATCTGTCTGAATCTCAAAGGGCTATCTCAAGTCCATTAGTGATAGAATTGGGGCTGAATTGATCTTCTTTTTCAAAGCATCAAATGCTTTTTGCTGATTGCCTCCCCACTGGAAGGCTTTCTTAACACTAGTCAATGCATGTAACAAAGCTTCAATAGAGGAAAAATTAGCAATGAACTTCATCCAATATTTTGTTGCTCCTAGAAAAATTCTTACCTCCATAAATGACTTGGGTGTAGGACAATTCAAAATGACCTAAGCTTTAGAGGGGTTTATCTTCAGCTGACTGTTGAACCTAAAAATTGTTATTATTTTGACACCATTTTTCATAATTTCTTCTTCCTTCTTCCCAAATTCAAGACTTCAATCAATGATGATTGACATATTTCACATCAGAGAAGGAATTTAAATGATCTCTACTTTATATTATGATGTTTCTTATTATTTAGATGAATTTCTGTAATTAGTTACAAAATGTGTGCAATTCTGTAGCTAACCGTTGTTTCTGTAGCCACTGTTATGGTTTGACAAGTTTTGAGAAGCAATTAAGGAAGCGGGTCATATGGGTATCTCTGGAATGATCCACACATGGATCACATCCCACTCACATGTTCGAATTCAAAGAGGAATCATGCCTATGCTCGCGGTCAAGAACGTGATCAACAGACGAAATACTCTTGATTTGCTCTGATGTAGAAAATCGAGAGATAAATATGAAGAATTTGCTTCTATATAGACTTATAATTTCAGTTTTATTTGTTATCTATAGGCGGAAATGCCTCAAACAGTTAAATTCAAAACCTGTATAAATACTAGTCTTTTGAAACCGGGAAATAGTCCTAATTTTTGTGATAATTCGTTGTATGCTTTCAAAATCTGTTTCGCTAATAAGAAGATCAGTTCCATATATTTTGATGCGCGCATAATCTAAGTAGATTTTCGACCCATTCTCTTAGAGAGCCCCCCTGCACGGAAAGGAGGTTTTTCTTAATTGTTTTGTAGTTTAATTATTGTCATTTAAATTCCTGTTGGTTCATAGTTTTACTCCTGTCAATTCATAGTTAAATTCACATTATTTTTATAGTCATATTCTTGTCAATTCATAGTTTAAAATGCTTATTATTTTATAGATTAGTTTCACGAATGTTTTCTGAGATTAGTTATTTTCATTTCCAATTGACTGTGTAATCTTGTGCTCGCTAAGTCATCTCAAAAAAGTGACTTTGCTATTTTCCAATTGGATCAGATTTGGGCATTCGGTCAATACAAAAATCTTAGTTTTCTTTTAAACATGCTTTACACTTGCCTTTGATTTCAATCAGCATTGTCATTTAAGTTCTTAGCAATATAATTTATGCTTTCAATCCATGGAATATAATTAGATTAGGTTTATCTTTCAAACATTTTTAGATTTAGAGCTAGGACAAAGTTAGATTAGAATTGTGTTTTAAAATAGATTAAAAGCTCTGTTTTCATAGAACTAAATATTTAAATGGATACGATAGAAAATGATTTCTTCTTTGTCATTTGAATGCAATTAGATTTAGAATAGTGCTATGGTTTAAACTAGTTAGACACTTTTCATAGATGTTTTTCCGGCCTAGATAAATCTAATATTTTAACCATTCAAAGTTTGATTTATTTTTATGCAATTTAGATTAGTTAATACAAATTTCCTTTTCTTCCTTCTTTTAGATTTCATATTTCATTAAAATAAATTTGTAATTAGGAATTTGGCTTCTGTGATTCACACTGGCTGGTTCGAAATGCATCGACCAAATTTTCTTTGATGTGATTTTTACCGAAAGATTTTACTCACAAAGAAATTTGTAATTCAATTCCTTTTCTTAGAATTAAAACAACATTTCCTTTTCTTCCTTCTTTAAGAATTAGTTTTCATCATTAAAATTCATTTAGATTTGGTTGTTCACTAGCATTTAAATATTTCATCTAAAAGCATAGATTTTATTTCTTAGACCAATTTCAATTCTTAAAACTTTAGACATACGATACAAAACCCCCAAAACAATATAAAACATACACAACGAAGTAAGAAAACAGGGTTACCTAAGCATATATAGTGCACCACACTTCATCAAATTACTAACCTCGGTCGATAATTTATGATAGAAATTTAAGACATTGATTGAGTAAACACTCACCTCCTCCAAAAATATGTCCCAAATACACTAAAGAAGTTTTACCAAATTCTCATTTCGACATCTTCAAAAACAATTGTTCTTTTCTCAAGACATCAAGCACCTTTCTCACATGCATGCCATGTTCTTCTCGTGATTTGCTGAATATCAAAATATCATCTAAGTAGAAAATTGACAAACTCATCTAGAAATGGTCTCAATACATCATTCATAACTCTCATGAAAGTAGTTGGAGCATTGCAAAGACCAAAAGGCATAACAAGCCACTCAAACAATCTTTGTTTAGTTTTAAATGCGGTCTTCCATATTTCCTCTTCAGTTATTCTAACTTGATGATAACCACTTCTTAAGTCTAACTTAGTGAAATAATTTTCATACCTCAATTGATCAAGAAATCATCAATCCTTGGGAGCAAATAACGATTCTTTATCGTGATTTTGTTGAATGCACGAAAATCCACACACATGCACCATGTTCCATCCTTCTTGGGCACAAATACAATCGATGAACCAAATGGCAAGGTAGATGGACGAATGATACCTTTATTCAAAAATTCTTGGATTTTCTTTTTTATTTCCGCACTTTCCATTATCGACATGCGATACATGCCAATGTTAGGGAGTGGAGCATCCTGTTGCTGTTGTATCTCATGTTGGATTCCCCTCTTGGGAGGTAACCCCTTTGGCTCTTGAAACACATCGCCACATCAACCAAATCAGATTTTAATATCTCATCATAACCTTCAAAAGATTCAAAATCCTTATCATTCTTTTGTTTGATCATAAGAAGCACAAAGGTTTGCTTGAATTTACTAGTCTCTTCATTTTCCCATCATTAACCAAAGAGAGGTTTAGCTTTTTGCGATGAGCTCTCACAATATATTCCACTCCATCTTTGAAATAGTGGTACTTGTTCTCATGGCGATAGAAGACTGCTTTCCTGTCATAGAGATATAGGCTACCAAAAATAATTCCTGATATGTCAAATGGTACAACATCTAACTCAATTTCATTAATGAAGTTTGTGGTAATTGCAAACTAGAATATACATTTTCTTGTAACCTGTAAATTTGTATCCTCGGTTATCCAACCCAAAGTGTATGGCTTATGATGAGGTAAGGTTTCAAGATTAAGCTTCTTGACTAAGTCTTCATATATTAAGTTTGCTTGAGACCCACTATCAAATAGTGTGTCAATTTTTGTATGTTTTGAGATCACTCTTACATGAAACATGAAACAAATCTATTCTTGTTTCTTCACTTGGAGAGTTATTATGACAATTTGATGAACTAGTACTTTCTCTGACTTCTTTTCTCTTTGTGACCATGGCTGCAATTTTAGTTTCATCTCCCCAGTCGGATCCAAGATCCTGTTGTGTGGTAGGGATTGTCTTTTGTTTCCCCTTATTGTTGAATTTCTTAGGACTCAATTCTGGATGAATTTTCCAACAGTGGGCTTCATCATGACCCTCTTTGGAAAAAGGAGTACATGCGGTTTTCTCCCCTTCTTTCTTAATGGATGAATTCTTCTTTTGTTTAGCCTTGAAACCCTTCCTTTTTCACCACCCTCTTTCTTTTTACCCTCTTCTTGTACATTTTTCCCTCTTGCCTCAAGGTGTGTAACTTGCACACAGACCTCATCTAGACTAGTGGGATTAAACATGAGGATGGTATGTTTCAGGTAGCTATGCAAACCACCTATGTACTTCAGAAAAGTTTCTTGGCTATGAAAATCAACACCTAACATAAGATCTCTTCTCTTAAATTCATGAGGGTAATCTTGCACACTTTGACCTTTCAATTGTCTAAAATTTTGCCAACTCATAATAAATTTTTGCATGTAAGCTAGAGGATATAATTTCATTTTAATGGAAATAATAAAATTTGACAAAGACATTGGGATCTTACTATTTTTCTTAATATCCTCTTGTGTCTTTTCTTCCCACCATACAAGTGTTGAACCCTCCATTCTTAGGGAAGCCAATTGAATCTTTATATCATCTTCTTGAAGGTTCTAGATTCTGCAGTAAACCTCCAATTGACAAATCCAATTATCCAACTTCTTTGCATTCAGTTTGCCATTATACATTGGAAGCTCAAATTTAACATCAAGTTTAAGGGTGATTTACCAACTCCTTTTGAGGTATGTGCATGAACAGATGGAAGAGTTGTGGTAGTGGAAGATGATGAGGAAGGTGAAGATGGTGGTGAGGATGATGGTGGAGTGGATGGTGGATTCTTACCATCTCCATGGCCTCCTCCTCTTGGAGGCCTTGAAATTTCTCCTTGCATCCTTAAATTCCTTTCCTCATAGAGGAATTTAACCATCTCAGACATGTCAAATAATGCCTTCCTGAATGCTCTCTCATCTGCTGTCATGGTAGGTTCTCCTTCATGAGACATGCTCACTAAAGACTCAAATTCAAATTGAGGATGTGCTGGCGTTGAAGACTTTGGAAACCTTGCCCTTCTTCCTCTTGACCCAACTGCAATGCTCCAACTTCCCTTCTCCTATTTTGAATTTTAATCTTGTAAGTATGACACAAAATTGCAAACAATTAGATCCCTTCTTGCACAACAAAACCTAAAGACCAAGAGCTCTGATACCAAAAATTTTCTGAATGTAATATGTTAGTGTTGCTATGCTAATTACTCTTTGAGATTCTAGATATAATGTTTTATGTGTGCTTAAGGGTTCAATTTCTCTTGCAAATTATCAAGTCTCATGAGTGTTTTTCATCTCAATTTAATGAAAATTTTAACATAAAAGCAAAGGATGAATAATAGTAAATAAAGTACAAAACATCACCATACAACACATCAACATAGGTATTTGATGAAGGAGTTCACCCCTCCTAGGCAACATCTCCTTGGCCCAAATTCCATGGCTTGGGCCTCTATATTATGCTAAAATTGACAAATTAATCTATTTATAATGATATTTTTCTCTTGAAACTTGTACCAATCAGTCTAGAATGCCATAAAATGGTCATCTAGCCTCTTTCTGCACCTAAATTGGTCAAAAAATCCAAAATTTATGACCATTTACATTTTCTCCATTATTTCAGGCCTAAATCTAGCTAACTGGAGCTAAACTAGCAGACTCCACCGAAATTTGGGGGTCTGCCAACTTAATCATCATTAAGATAAGTAAATGTGTTTAGCACTAAAACCGCACTTAAGATAACTTTGCATTAAATATTGACTAGGCGCTTAATAAATGGAGGGTTATGTTAACTAAAAATGGTTTAATTGTATTAAAATTCGCATTATCTGTTAATTCCCGTCGATGGTTACACGCCGAGGATGTATGTATAGAGGGCTGGCCCCCACTTCCCTCACCATACAATATGGTAATATTTAAATATATGTGACAACAATTATATGTTAAGAACCATCATGCAGGCAGAGTGGTAAGTTGTGGCGTTGGATTGTGGGAGGTCGTGGGGTTGAACCTTGAAACCTCTGCTCGATTTTGACCAAAAAAATTACTCCGGGGGGGGGGTGGGCAGGTGGCAGCCGTAGGCTGTACCACATGTACTCACCCAATTGGATAGATTTCAAACCAATAAAAATTCACCACATAACCTAAATTTCTCAGCCAATACCATGCTGCCACTTGACAGTTCATCATTCACTAGAGGAAAATGCCAAAATTGACCCTGCATAGTCATCAAACCACGTTAGCAGTATGGACTGCTGTCTGGCCATTGGTCTGTCCTTTTTTTTTTTTGCATGTTTATCAAAGCGAACATAACTCATTTTCGGGAGCATACGAGTCCATTTTGCACGAAACGAAGTGCACCGAATTCAAAACGACGAGCACCACACGGTCGTTCAGGTTTCGAGCCATTCTGAGAACTTTGATTTTTGAGCACAAAACTAAGCCTCTGATGATTAGCAAGCATAAGAAAATACCAAAAATTGTTGTTAGAAAAAGGGCTTGCTAAGTAAGATGCTTCCAGGAAATCATAGATTGGACCGTGAAATTCAAAACAATCCTCTTGAAAACCGTAAATCCTTGAAATTATGAATGATCAATTAGAAGCACATGGACAAAATGAGAATATTGTGAGGGAAAATAGATCTGATCATATTTAGCTAGCATGTCAAGACAACGAGGACTTGACATAACCATCAGCGAATGTGGAAGTGCCTCAACTACTTGAAAAGTACCCGTATAATGAGATGTTAAACCATAAATATCAAAGGATGCAAAAAAAAATGTCATTGGATGTGTTGATGGAAAAATGGTAAGTTGAATGACATTCATCAAAGACAAAATAATGATTAGATGGGTTGATTAAAGCATCAAATTCCTAGTTTGTAATTAACAAGGATAAATCAATTTGAATAGTTTCACAAATTCTTGGCATAATGCAATCAACTTCCTCGTGTGATGAGTGTAACAAAACATTTTCTTATAACCGATTACACATTGTAATAACATCGGAATTTTCCAAAGAAGTGAAAAGGAATGCTAGTATACAAAACACATGAAACCAGTCAGGGTAAAATGAGTGAAGAAGTATTTTATTCGTTAGATAACCCATGTAGTCACTAGTGCTCAAGAGGATTTCAGGTGTGATGAATAAAAATATTAGAAATATAACGTTCATAAGAAAAACCAGGAGCTGAATATTATGACATGCATTTGATAGACACGATTCCTTCATCCAAATATAGTCTTTGAAATACTCAACTTCACAGTTCCATGCTTCTGTGAGAGATACACATTCCAAACCTGAGTTAAGAGCAAGAGCTTTGCATGGAGATGAATCTACTAAAATAGAATTTTGAATTCGATCAAAAATTTAATCTTGAAAGTTAGAAATATTATATCCACAACGCCAAAAATATTTCAAGAAGGAATTTACATTAAGTGAAACCATGCAGGAAGAGTTTTGCAAGGAAAACTAGACCCGACTTAGTTCAAGGATCTTACTAGAGTTGTGAGATACTGTCATAACCATCAACAGAAGTTGAAGTGCCTCAACTCTCTGACAAGTCCTAGAAATTTCAAGGATTGTAAAATAACATTTTGAAGATTAAACCATATCATCCATTGTGTGAGGATAGTTGCTTTCACTGATTTCAATGAGACCACTCTTAACCAGATGAAAACCATCTTTGTCACTGATTTGATCAATTTTTACAAATTAAACAACAATATTAATCAATTCGAAAGATTCTTTTGATCACAAATCTAAAGATGTATGAATCATAAAAATTTCATGAGCAAGCTGATTTAAAGAGTTGTCTTCATGCGACACAAGAGATGATACTGGATGGAAAGGATACTCATTGATCTGATTAATTTCTCTTTCATCATGGAAAATCTCACTACCTTGTGTCAATTGAGAAGTGAACTCATTCAGTGAAGAACTTGAAGATCATGGAGTATCTTCATCACATGTAGATGCATCACAAACATGAGAGTACAAGGGATAGTGGGATGAATAGGAAGTTTCAATGAGAACCTTTTCTTCTATTGGATCAGATTCCATATCTGATTATATCAAATCAACATATTTTGGAGGGAGCGAAATATCAATTGGTGCACTTGGGCATTCATCATAATATATATCAGAAAAATCATCCTCATCAGAATGATTGTTTCCCAAGACTTCAGATTGATTAGGAGAATTGATTTCATTTGTTTGACAACCAAGATTACTAGATTCATTATTAGCTAAGAGTGAGGGATCACCATATTCACATGGGGGATTTTGAAAAAGAGAAGAAATATTGAAAGAATCTTCACCCTTATGCTCCTTTTCCTATGAAATATGACTACCTTGCACCTGTTCCCTGCTTGGATTTGGAAGAGATTTATTAGGCAGATTGAGGTACAAGGGGTTATGAGAAAGATATGGTAGAGGATGACATGTGTCCAAATTAGGTTTAATATTTAAATTATGAGTAATCATATCATATTGAGGAATGGAGATACTATTATTCACCATAGGCTTCATGAACCATTCCGAAATTTACTCCATGGGATCTGAATCGTGAAAATGGGAAGGAGGATGAGATGGATTAGGAATTTCATTTGCATATTTTCCAACTTTATTATCATCGTAAGGAGGCACCCACATTAGAATTGAAAAAGGAGGAGGACAAGGAAAAAAAAGGAAAAACTAGTTCCTCCTATGAAATTAGGGGTGTCTCATGATTTACAAGAGTTTGGGAAGCAAAAGCATCAGGTGGTTTGGATTCATCGTGCAAAGATATATGAACCAAATGCTAAAACTTTTTCTTGAAGAAATCCCAATCCATGTCTTCGTCAGAAAAATCATAACAAAAGTGAAGGAATCTATTATAAAAATCATCAATTGTTTCATTATGTTCCATTCTAAGCTGATTGATTCTTTGATAAACATCTTGATAATCATACATATCAGAGGTTTGATGAAGATCCTTGAGAAAATGATGAAAATAATGGATGGAAGAAAATGGTGAGGTATGACACCATTGATTAACACGACCTTCAAGGGTGAGGAGGAAAGCAACACATGCAAAATATTCATCATCAATTTTGTAATATTCAAAAAATTTAAGAAAATCAGATATGTGGTCGGTTATGGATGTCCCATCCTTACCATGAAACTTTAATTGAGAAAAGTGATAAAGAGGCCCACTGGGGATCAAAAGTTTACCAGGGGACATGTTAGAAAAACACCCCGGGGGTATGATTTCAGGATGATCCATTTAACATAATAGATTCAAAACATACTCAACGGTCACAACCTGTCATATGACCTCCTTCTAGTGCCATTTTGTTGATGGTGTTGTAAATCCGTCAACCAATGAGGTCTCCCCGATGTGAAGTCCCAATTAGACCTCACACTGTTTGGATTAGGAGCCCCATCCAGAGTATCAAATTGACTGCCATGTATTATTTTAGATTTTCCTTGGCTAAAAAGTTCAACACAAGAGAGCAATACACAAGTATCTTCAAATCAACTAGTGAGTATGCCTTGTGAAATTTTTAGCTGCAAAAAGTATCAAGGTTCTTCTACCGTAAGGGAAGAAAAAAGTGGGCCCTTTATAAACAAGTAATAATACTAATCTATAAAAGGCACACAAGCATATACATATTAATGAATCATTGATCAACCAGTGAAATAGTTCACAAGGATGCAATGATTGTTAAAAAAAAATACAACACATGTTCAACAAGATAAGTACCAAAGCCATTGAAATAGTTCAATTTACTTAGTACAAATGAAAAAAACATACATCATAAATATTCAAAGAATAGTCTTACATTATTCACGACATATGCATGAAACAATGTTGGCTCAATGAGCTTTTGAATTAAGTAAAAGTTCCAAGATACATCAAGACACTGAACACCATTAGCTCGAATAGTGGAGCAATAGAGCAGTCACTTTTTCTCCAAAACAACTATCTTCCTCTCCAATTCTTCGTAGGAGGAGCCAAGGTGAAGCATCCTTTGCATGAGTAATGACGGTGCATATATAACAAATTGGGTGACCATTCACATCCTTTGTGACTCTTAGACTACCCTCATGACTATTTAACTTCTCAATGACATTTCAACTTCCTACATGACTTTTCATATTAGATTTATGGCTCTTGGACTTCCACTTTACATTACATTTCTTCGATATTGAATTTACATAATCCACATATGATGTGGAAAATAATGACTCTTGATAGGACATGACATGACACTGATGACATGGGATTCATGATGATGTGGCAATGCCAAGCTGTCCTTCTTGATGTTTTGTCTTCAATAAAATATATATCCAATACTTCATCTTCATGAAAGGTATGCTTTGTTCTTCATATCCACCCTCCAAATGGTTGTGAACCAGTATGGAGTCTTCATGCGGTCCTGAACTTTGATCTTCTCTAGTGTTCCTTTGTTTTCTTGCATGTTGATTTCTTATATCTTTAGCTCCATAAGTGTCTTCTAGAATTGTCTCCTCCTCCTTTTAATCCATCATTATCTTATCATGATAAAGCAGAGTATCTGCAATTGAAACCACTCGTGAAAAGCCGACATCAGTTTGAAAAATCCTAATATAATATGCTTCTTGAAATCACTTGTTAGGACTATAATCGTGTGGTTGATTGAGTGCTTGACTTGAGGATTGCGTAGTTCCAGAGGCCAATGTTTAGGATTGAGGGTTGATAATGTGTAATGCGCAGTTCAGAATGGAAAATTTCAAAGGATTGCATAGTTGAGGGGCTCAAGAGCTCAAGACTGGGGCTTGAGGCTTGAGAATTCCCAATGCACAGTTTTGGAAGGAAAAAATCAAGGAGCAACGCAGTTGAGGGAATGAGGAGGTCAAGCTTGAGGCTTGAGCCTTGATATTTCCCAATGCATAGTTCTAGTAGGAGAACAAGCTGAGAGATTGTGCAGTTGAGGGGATTTTTCACACTGCACAATTTGTTGAGATTCAACAAGATGATGAGCTTAGTGAAAAGCAAGAACCTTCACTAAGTGGGGTCTGCAGGCTATTTTTAGGTGTATTCCTATTTTTAGACATGGTGAGCATATTCTATAAGTTGCAAGATGCTATTTGTAGATGTTTGGTCAAATGTGGAAAATAGATGAATTCCTATTTTTAGAATATTGGGCAAAGTCTTTATATAGATCGTCGATCTAAAAATAGGTGCATGTTGATTATTATTAACCCTTAATAATAATCCAACAATAAACATCAACTTATTCTCTTGGAGCACTTTATTTCAGTGAACAGGTTTGGAAAATTAGTGGGCTGAAGGAATTATGCAATTCCTAGGGTTATTGGTGGCTCATGCATGGAGGACTCAGTTAGAACTGAAGTGGAAAAGTTATGACAGAGTTGGAAGAGTAGTTAATGGAGTTGTTATTTAGTTTAACTCAGTTAAGTGAGTTAAACTCAATTGAACTAGTTGTATCTAGTCTAACTGAAAGATACACTAGTGAAAATTTAGTGAACTAATTAGTTAATTAATTCACAACTAATAACTCACTAACAACTGAACAAATACAACAATTAACTACTTGCATGTCAGCTCTAGTGGAGACCCAGTGGAGAGATAGGTGAAAGGGTGAGATAGACTATCCGTTGTGACTATAGTGATGCATTCAATGCATCTGAAACACATTGGAGTTGCCAAAGAGGATTGTGCAGTCAAGGCAAGGAAAATTCAAATTCATTCAGAGGTCTGCTTCAACAGGAATTGCACAGTGGAGGCAGGCTGTCAGGAGGCAAGAAATTGGTGCATAGATATGCAAATTTCTGCATGACAGTGTGTAATGATTGTTGATTGTACTGAGAGCTTGATGTACTAAGCTCTATATGAGATTATTACATGATCCATATGATAGTTGGGGTTTTTAGCTTTAAGCTTTCCCGGTAAACAACTGTGTTATGTGCGATTGAATTTATTCACATGTGTTTGCAATTGATTTTTAAATTTCCGCAAGTTTAACAGTGGAAGGATTCTGTATTTAGCAAGAAGATAAATATTGTTAGATCAGGAGAATCCGGTAATACATCAATATTAATAAATTTATACACAATTATGGAAGGAAAAGAGGCTAAATGATCTCACAATTATGCAGTTCAGGAGCTCAAGGTTAAGGCTTGAGGACTGAGACTGCGCAATGCACAGTTCAGGATTGGTTGGAGATAAATATTGTGTAGTTTGAGAGCTAAGGGGCTGGGCTTGAGCACCAATATTGCGTAATGTGTAGTTATGGGAGGCAGTGACTGTGCATTGTGCAGTGCCAAGAGACAAGTTTGCTGCTTGAGGATTGAGACTACACAATGCATAGTTTAGGAGGGTTGGATGACGCTGAGTGGCCTGGTTGGGAAGTTTTCCTAGTTTTGACTAAGTGTGGGATTAGTGAGATAAAGTTAGACAAGAACAAGGCTTGAGCATGAAAATACACTTGGATCACTTGAAGACACAACATAGGACACTAAAAACACATGAGAAACATACTTTCCTCAATGCGACAACATTACGACAACTCACTCCAAGTGCGACACTAAAGATACACTTTGCGACGACAGTGATGACACTTGTGTGACAATGCTTGAAACTTTGGTAATGAGTGCGATACATGTGTACATGGTAAGAATGACTCATTAGCACAAATTTTACCCCTTGAAAATAAACAAAACTACATTTTATATGATGAGCGACACTTCCCATGCGAAAAATATGACATTAACTATATGAAGAGAAAAGTGTAAATGATATTTGCAATATGCGAATCACAGTGAAAGTGACACATGCCAAAGTGAATACAACATGAAAATGACACTAGTTAAAGTGAAATCAAGCAAAAGAGAAATTCAAAAGCATGAAAACAAAACTTGTGAAAGTGAAGGTGTGCAAAACTGGCAGTTGGAAAAACTCACCGAAATAGAAGTACAAAGACGACCAAAAGTGAGGGAATCTCAATGACAGTGTGCACTAACTGTCAACATGGGTTAAAAATTTCACAGGTACTATCTTGATGGAATGTGCTAGGCTGGTTCAAGCTTGCGTGAAGGAATGCACTCATGAATTCATTATGGAATAAGCATGTGTGAGCAGGTGACTTCGACACTTACAATCCAAGAAGGGAGCTTAAAGTCTTAACAAATATCAATAGATTGAGAAGTGACTACGGAAAAACCAATCTCAATAATTACAGTAGGCCCAAAATTCAAGTATAGGAAATTTTTTTGAGGGTGTTTATCACAGCAACAACACATCCTTATCTAATTCAACATATAGTTGGAACGACATGCCATAAGTGGGGGGCCATGAGTTTGACCGCACATCCTCCCACTTAATTTATCCTATTACAATTTACAACCAATGCAAAAAAATGATATTTCATATGATATAAATGTTCATATTTATGTTTTACCCCAAGGCCTCTATAAACCAACTCCAATAAACAAATGCGACATGCTAATGTGCCATAAAATGAGTCTGGTTAAAGCTTGACCATGAAAGCTCTTTATAGTTTGAATATTGTATTGGATACGAAATCCCAAGCATGTGACGATTCAGACCAACCACTTATGATATTCTAAGTTCTATAAAACAATATCATAATGAGTGTGATAGAAAACACAATAGTGACAGGAAGCTAAAAACAAGTTTGTTTATTATGCATATTTCATTGTGTATATTGAAATTCGAGCCATTGTTTAACCTTTTAAGAGAGGAGGTTGAATCATAATTTTTTGTAGGTTCTTGTGTTTAAGAAAAATAAAACCAAATTTGTAGATTGAGGAATTTGAAGTAATTTGGATCATTTTTCATTATTAATAAAAGAGGTGACTCCCTTGGAGGTAAGACTCAGAGATGTAGTCCACATTGGATGAACTCTATTATCACTTGAGTGTCATTCTTGTTTCCTTATCTTCTCTATCTCCTATATTTATTTTAATTGTGGCTTCATTAATGTCCTTTAATCTTTACTTAAATTTAATCACTCACACTTAAAGATTTTACAAACTAAGTAACTTTTAAAGATCCTGGATCACCTAGGGTATTGATTGTCCACTACAAGGAAAAGACCCTCTAGTGGATGTTTTTGAGGAAGCCCTTATAAAAATAGCCCATATATCTGTTTGTAGTGGAGGTCACTAGAGGAGGTTGGTGGGTGGAGTTTTTTGCAGATGTTTTTTTTTGCGGTGTGTTTCTAATCATAACACACGCCAATGCGTTTCATGAAAAGTGTACTCGTGTGTACTATCAATTGGCACACTGAGACATCGTGCCCTCCGTACAAACTAGCCCAGTGTCTAAGTACTCCAGCACACAAGTGATCTACGTACAAACCGACCCAGTGCGTCTCAATATCGAGTACACCAAAAAGGGTTAATTAAAAAAAATTGTCGGCCGTAAAAAACTCATTTTTACTTGTTCAGTGCTCTAGGGCTCTTAAGCACCGGTGTGAATTTGTCTTCTCTGAGGCACCTTGTCATCGGTGCTCCCATTGCCTGCATTACTGTTGTCCATTGCTCACTATGTGGATTTCAAATTTTCGAAATCAGTGGGGAAATTTGTTTTTTTTTTTGTATTCCTCAGCAAAGATGCCTCCTCAATGCGCAAATGTACATGTAATCTACTTGTTTCTCAATAACTAAACCTTTTAACGGATTAATTTGTTAAATTAATTTAAAATCTACCATTAAAAAAAAAATTATGCGTGGTGCGTTCGAGCCATTCGGCTTGCACCGTTCGCAGTGTTTCCCGTAAATTTACAGGCCACACCACAAATGGTGTTAACTGAAACTGCACCAGGTTCTGGTGCAGTATCGAGAAAACGCGCACTGATATATATATATATATATATATATATATATATATATATATATATATATATAAATAACACGGTGGCGCGGTTGCTTATAGGACCACACCATTAATTATGTACTGTTGTTGGGTGGTATGTTGACCAAAATAACCACCTCAGGGTGGTTAGTTTGGTCAATGCACCACACAAAAAAGTTTCATGTTTGCATGGTGCGCGAACCTTTTTCATGCACACCATGCGCAGTGCATGATAAAGAAATACGCACCGGTAACGATGCGTTACTATTTTTTTGGGCGCACCGAGTGTTTTTTTTTTTCAATATATATATATATATATATATATATATACATTTCTTATTTAATAAAAAAAATGTATTTAATATGTGAATCATTCAACAACGTCAATGGAGAAAGCAAAGGGAACAACAAGAGCATATGGAGGAATGTTATAACATGATTCAGCTGTGGGAGGCACGAGAGAGGGAGAGACTTTTGTACGCTCGCCCTATTACGATACCCACCCACTTGCTCTTAAGGGAGGTAGGCCTTCTCAATTTCTACGAGGAGGCTACATCCTTGAAGGGGCACAATGGGTTATTGAGACATCTGATCTACAAGTGGGATGCCCACCAATAGGCTTTCTGGGTTGGTCATGGCCAGTGGTACGAGCCCACTAAGGATGAAATCTATTTTATTACTTGCCTATCTAGGAGAGGGTATGATTTTCCCCAGTTCCTAGATGTCCTCGTCGATTATGCAGTAGGGATTCAGTTCGCGTACTCCCAGAGATACATTAGGGACGATATAATTTCTCCTGCAGATTTTCAAGTGTTCGGTGGTCAATTACACATTGCTTCATTTGGTCTAGAGGAGGCGAGTTTCCTCTCACTACTACTGAAAACCATTTCACACTATACTAGTGAAGAGCAATGCATTAGTTTCACTCTTTTATTTTATGTTGATTCTTTATTCCAGATGCCACGACTTGTGAGATAGTTTGCAATTTTTTTTGCGGCAGTTTTATATAGCATTAGATAGATGTTGTTATGAGGCATGTGGGAGGCTGACCTTCCATTTTTCTTTAGAGTTATTTTGAATATTTTTTGAGAGGTTTCTGGAGAGGAGGCGTACTGTTGTTTGGCAGCCTCGTAGGCTGATGTTGCATGTACAGATGCAAATGTGGGGCCAGATGATGCCTAAGAGGGGCCTGTCCGACTATCCGGCTAGGATATCTTGTGATGCATTGGAGTTTCTAGCCAATGTTGATGATCACTAGTTCGTGATGGTGCTATGTACGTATGCCAGTTTGGTTTGGCGAGGGTGTACCAACAACCTCTTCACACAGGATGAGCCACCGGATGCTAGAGGAAATAATATTGTCTTCTTTAAATTAATATAGTTTCATTTTATTGTCTTAATTAATTAATTAGAATAAAATTTATTCTAACACATTCTTTAACTTGTTTTATTAATTTTTTTAATGAAATTGCCTAGTTATTGTTGTGTACTATATACTTTGTAGAGATTGGCACATTCATTGGGACATGATTCCACCCTCACCGGATGATTCGGGTGTAGATCATGACGAGGAGATGGCATAGGTGACGAATCAGGGTGACAGACCTGCTCCCTGGGTGCAGATACCCCATGGGGATGCGGCGTAGGGCAGACACCTGATTCAGGATGGAGTTGCGCGACCGACTATGTCGACTCCTGGTTGATGAGGGAGTCCGCCGTGCTACGATCAGAGAGATATAGGCTGATCGTAGGCTCACAGAGATCTGGAGAGACATGCCCTGCGATATGATGACCCTTATGCGTCATATTGTTGGAGCTTCCAGAGTACTATCTGCTAGGAGGGATAGACATTGTGGAGATGCACGATAGAGAAAATCATCTGATGATCATGATCATGAGGGGAATGATCATCATTCTAGTACTCCACCTCCTCCTCCTTCACCTCATGCAGGAGATGAGCAACCAACATCGAGTCTTGATCAGCAGGCATCTTCTGAGCAGTCTGCACCATCTCAACAGGTACCTAGCCCTGAGCAAACATGGCCATCGACTGAGCAGGAACTTGATCCTGAGAAGGCAGGTCCATTTGAGCAGGCACCATCCACTAAGCATGCTACACCATCAACGACTCATCAACAGGGACCTCCTAAGCAGACTGCACCAACTGATCAACATGCACCTCTAGAGCAGGCGCGTCATCCATCTGAGCATGAGGCTGCACCATCAACTGAGCAGGCCTCGACTAGTACTAGTTATGGTATTGATGTAGTACCACCATATAAATTTGGCATTTATATGCAGTTATATTACAGTTGTATATTTTTGACATTATATATATATATATATATATATATATATATATATATATATATATATATATATATATATATATAGTGCATGATGTACTTAATTTATATGTTGGTGTTCATCATGCTCTGTATATTGTTAGGTCATGTTAGATATGTTTATTTAATGTGCTTGCAAAGAGATGTGTATGTAATAATAGTTATTTGACATGAGATGTGTATTTCATGTTTGTGTTGTGATGATGTTATACAATGCTTGTGTTTTGTTAGATGATCATGAACACGATGATAGATGATGTTAGTGAATTTGAATGTGTATTTTAGAATATGATGTTTGTACGATGGTTATCATGATTGTGATGTTTATTTTTAATATTAAATCATGATATTTTAAATATTATGTATTGTTAATTGTAAATTGTGTAATTGTAATTGTATGCATTGTCATGATTCAATTTTATTAAAATTGTAAAATTTGTAAATTTGTAAATTAATTTTCTATTTTGAACCATAACTACTGTAAGTAAAATGTATACCATACATATTGTTAAATTACCATAATTGTAAATTTGTATGAATATAAATAATTGTAAAATAATAAATCTAGAATAATCTGAATTTTTGTAACATAATAAAGTTTAGAAAATAATGCAAATAAATTCATGTTTAGAATTATCATTATTTTATTATGATCTTACATACCAAAAATAACAGTATACATTAATACATTTTTTAAAATTTTGAATATATCATTCACACACATTTAAAGCAATCAACTAGTTGTATTATTTTAGGAACTGACATAAAATAAAGAACTTGATACAGTGCATTGTTTTCGAGATCAACATAATTGCAAATTATCAAGTGAAATGATTTTAACATTAACACAAAGCAAACCAATTAATTCAAAATACAAATTATAATGTTTCGAAAAAAGAGAGTCTTAATTATAAGGTTAAGTCCTCTTCTTTATAAAAACTCATCTTAAATAGTATAAACGATGAAATAAAACATGTACGATATCACTCTCTATTCTCATGATCACGCTCATTATCTTCCAGCTCGCTTGGCATGATAACACTATTTTTCTCAAAAATATGTTTTGATCTAGGGCCATTTCTCAATACGAACCACCAACCCCTATCCAACACATCTAGGTAAAATAACACCTGGTTGTAGTGTTTGGGGAAAACATAAGGCTCATTAGCTTCATCCCACATCTTTCTAAAGTTGATACATATCAACCTACTATTGCGATATTCCTTTACATTATCTCGATCAAAGGTGTCCCACCACTTGCACCTAAAAATAACTCATTGGAAAGAAGAGAAGTCCACTTCAATGATCTCTCGTATCTTTCCGCCGTAACCTAACATCCCTCGTACTAGGTTTTGATCACGGTGGCTAGCTTGACTAGATTGATCTAACTCGACTTCCACTCCACAGTCTTATGTCATGTGTCCATCATCGACATTTTCTGTGTGAAAATGGTGTCCATATGCCCACATAGATGGGAACAAATGCACCAATAAAAAAATAAAAAAAATCATAGTGTCATGTATCTAATAACCGAACTGTTAAAATATGAAATATAGATGTTACATTTCAAAGGTGCATTACTAAGTTTAAAACGTACATAAATATATTATTACCGAGTTGCTGCACCCAATCGCTACATTTAGCGCATCCTCTTCAACAAGCGGGTAACGACCGGTTGCACCGTATTTATCTCTGACGTGGTCAGCAACCCAACTGTTGGGTTATATAATTGGCATATTTTCTTTCAAATGATAAGGATAAGGCACACTTCTACCATTCAATCGTTTGAATTCTTTCCTGTCACTATCCCATTTCATCCTCTTTTGTTCATACAATGCGACCCACGGTTGTATCACTTCAGAATTGTAAAGAAAGAATTTATTTATTGCTTCAATTTCTGCATTTGTTGATGAAATCAAACCAACATATAGTACATATGAGATTGAAATATACATTATATAGAAGTTCAATGTGAATATTTACTTTGTGTAAATTTGAAAAATTATAAGTCACTTACTCTTTATCAAGCGCTCTTTTCAATTCGTTTGCAGAAGCTCCCCTTCTCTTTTGTCTTCATCCCTTTCATAATCCCAAATCACTGCAACTAGTCTGTTGTTGATCTGCTTGATGTACCCACTGGAATAATAGAAAGAATCATGTGATATGTACCCCTCTTCCATAGAACCCTCGATTTGAGCCCTTTTTTGAACAAAACCTTTCAATTTCTTCATGTGCCCCTCTAAGAAGAACATCCAATGATAGGAAACCGCCCCAACTAATTCAACCTCATCTACTAGGTGGACTAGAAGATGAACCTGCAATTCCATGAAACTCATCGGCAGTTCCTTCTCAAACATACAAAAAATATCAACTATCTCTTGACGCCATCATGGAATGCTAGCCACATGAATATGCTTTGACATGATCCAACGTACAAACGCAAATAATTTAGATATGGCACATCCCAGATCTTGGGGGAAGTCATGTTTCACACACCCACTTATGAACAAAGGAGAATGACACTGCAAAGTTATAAACACATGCAATAATATACACAATTAGTTATGTTTTATGATCCCTCCATGGAATAAAATTTATTAATATAACAAGTAATAAAATCATGCTTTTGAAATTATAAGTACTCTTAGAAGATTCAAATGGTCATGCGATTTCAACCCCGAAAAATGGTCTTCCACAGCGAAAAAACGTCGTAGTGAAGACCCATATGAAGATGGCACCCTCACACCCATTATAACTTCCTTTGCCAAAGAAATATCATTTTTTTTTAATCCATGGGACATCACCTTCTTTGAAATACAAATTAGAGGGACCAACTACCTCTAATCCTATACTTTCTAATTGTCTTGGCCAATGTGTCACTTTGTTTTGATAATATGTGCCTCCATAAAGAAGATGAAGCATTTTTAAAATATATGCATGGGATCTAGTAAGTGGGTAATATTAAGATGCTCCCAATATGGGAGGTTATACAAGATAGATTTCCTTTTCATCCCAATGGGAAATTTCTTAACATAGGTGTCGAATAATTCTGGATCATCGAACATAGACTCCCCATTTGAATCGAACATTTCTATAAAATCCTTCTCATTATCTCTCTCATATGCTCTAATCCATTCAACTGGTGTAATTATTGCATGCCTTTGGGTTCTCTCTCATTTACCATTCAAATCAGATGTTTCTCTTTTGTAAGGATGTTCTTCTGGGAGGAATACCCTGGAGCATTCATACACTGGCTTTCATAGGTCGTTGGACCATCTAGCTTTCAGAGAAGGTCCAGAACATTTACATCCATAATACCCTTTTGTTACAAGACTTGCAAAAGTATTGTATACAATATGCATGGCACATGAAAGAATATCATGAAGAACATAACAATTACAGCGAATTAATATGTGACAGAATATTGTTACGTATATAAACAAATCAATAAACATGTAATTTACCAGAGAAAACTCCTAAGCCTCGATAATCATGTGTCGTGTAAGCACATATGCCATACAACATAAAACTCCTCTTTGCTGCAATGGGTCTTGATACATCGTATACATTTATCCCATCCCATAATTCCTTCAATTCATCTTAGACCAATGGTTGTAAGTAGACATCCATATTCTTCACTCGTCTTATACCACAGACTATGAGAGCCAACATAAGATGTTAATTCTTCATGGACAACCATGGGGGGATATTGTTATTGATCGCTACTAGATGCCAAAAAGAATAGTCGGTGCTCTGGAGGGAATATGGGTTGATGCCATCCATGGCTATGCTGAGTCCTAGACTTCGTACTTCATCCTTGAATTTTTCGAACCATGTATCCTCTATATGCTTCATGGCTATTGAATCTGTTGGAGTTCGCATAACTCCCAACTCACTAATGTGTGAGGCATGCCATCCCTGCAACATAGCTAATTATTTGCAACGAAAGAGCCTTTGAATCCTTGGGATTATAGGCATGTGCTTCAATAAAGGAGGACCAAATGATTTACCATTCTTTTTTTATTTATCATACCTATCATGCCAACATTTCAAACATATCTCTTTGTTTGCATATTCTCCTCTATATACATGTAATATTCAATATTTTCCATAAGCTAATTGGAATATTAGAGTTCTTACTTTTCTTATTTAGTTAAGTAAATAAAAGGGTGGAGGGACCCATAAACATAGTAGATGAATAAAATCCACTTCTATAGTGTGAATGTGGGTTAGTTGAGTAGTGGAGTAGCATTATCGAGTAGTAGAGCATCATAATAATGAAGAAAGAGTGGAGTTCATGGAGAAATAATGAGGAAGATGATGGAGATAGTGAAGGAATAAATAAAAGATGATGGAGATAGTGGAGGAGTGATTGCAGAGATGATGGAGATAGTGGAGGAATAAATGCACACATGATGGAGGAAGTGTATAGTAATTACAACAGTGATGGAGATCATGTAGGACAACGCAGTCTTTATGGAGGCTAGTGGCCACATGTGCAGCGAAATTATGAGGTGGACCAAGGCTAGGGAAGACTCACAACCATAAAAGGAAGATGAGGGTAGCAAAGGAGGGGAGTCTGAATTTTTATTGTTGAGTGTCGTAAGACATTTATTTGCACACTTTAGTTGTTTAGCTAAGTCAACTGTGCTGTTTAGCACCGGGTGTTCCCAAGCGGGAATCCCACCCTTACCCATGGGGGACTTTGAGTGCCTCCTCTAGGAAGGTTTTCTTGGGAACCATTCATCATCCAGAAACATTCAACCACTCTCATCTGCACTTCCAGCTACATGAATTACGCATTCCTGAACTTGGGTTTGAGAGTTGGAAGGTTGTTCTCAGTACTTCAGCTGGGAAACCTGTGGAGGGATCAACCCTTCACACCATGGATCCATTGTATTCTTTAGAGAGTTTCATTGAAATATTCGGCATCAGGCCATCCATATATTCTCCTATGCAGCAACATTTCCTGCAGGAATTGCGTAATTTTGCAATGAGGGTTTGAAGAGAAGAGGAAATTCCAAACAACTCAGCTTGGAATCATGTGAGGGATTAATCCTTCACTCTGGGGATCACTTCAACATCCTGGATCAACATTGTACTATCTATCAATAGGATACATCATTAGCCCTCCTAGAAAACACAGTATTTCCCAGCAGTTGTGCATGCAACAACTGCATATTCAGTGGAGGAGCTAGAACTTAATTTTTGAGCTTCAGGATCGGGAGAAGGGACCAACCCTTCAGTTAGTGAGCTGAGTGGGTGCTATTTAAGATGATATATCATCCTTTAAGCCCCAGATAAGTATTTTTATCCAGGGAGTGCATAACTCAACCAACATGGGTGTAGTGTGCAACCCAAAAAGGGCTGAAATTCCCTCAAAATATGGCCAAACCATTTCTGGGTTTTTATGGATTTTTAGAGTAGAACCTATTGTTCAAATATTGGATCTTTATAAGCACTCCAACAACCTCTCACACATATATTTTATTCCTATCAACAGCAATTTCCAGCAAAAATAGTTTATACTTTCTAGTGCTAAGTTTCATTAGTGTATTTCAGTCATCTTGTGGCTTGAGTGCATTCCTTTTGGAGCACTATATACTTACATTGCTATTGATACATAACGATATGGCTCAGTTGTTTCTGCTAATGTTTTAATGTCTTGATGTTATATTTAGACATTTCCAACATTTTACAGTTTTGTGCTTACATTCTGGTTATTGCCTTGATTAAAATGTTATAAATGTTATATATTCCTCTCTTTCCCATTTTGGGATATTATAGTGGTATCAGAGCATGATATTTGGCTCAGCTTATGGGCATTTCATGACATCAGAGGAATAAGAAGAAGAAGCAGAAAAAGAAGAAGTCTTCAATGGCGAAAGGATTGAGTTTTGCCACACTTCTCTTCAGAACTATGCAGGATCTCACCATGGATATCAAAGAAATGAGAAGGGAAAGGTAAAAGGAAACCTCAAGAGGGTTTCAGAATGGAGAAGGTCTGAGCACTTCCTATCAGCCGTATAAGCAACCGACGGTGCATAAAGGTCCACAATGCCCTACTATGCCCACTTTCCTTGCAGAAGGAAATGAATGGCATGGAGATGGAGGATATTTGGAGCATGAGACTCTGAGTGATTATCTTGCAGAGTGCAAATCTCAATCTAGAGCATTTAAATAGAATCTGAATTTCTAATAGTTTTTCCAGATCAAAGAAAATTAGATACCACACAACAACAATAGAAGAAGAGGGTACATGCAAAATATATTCTTCCTGCCTACATTTGATGGGTCATCCACAAGCACGACAAAATCTTGGATGGATAAGTTATATGATTTCTTCCAACTACACCCAGTAGTGAAAAAGGAAGCTATTCAGATTGCAGCGCCACACCTTGAGGGTGAAGCAAATGACTAGTGGTTCGGAAGATTGAAACACACAAGAGTGACTACGCATTCAAACTTCACTAAAATACTGGTAAAAAGGTTTGACAGAAGAAAACCGGAGGCACTTTCCATTGAGACATTTTCCGACATTGATGAGGAAGTATATGCGGAGAAAAAGGAAGATGTCAGCACTGATACTCTAGGAGAAGAGAAGCTTCCACCACCACCAGCTGCAGTAGAGGTACTTGCATCAATGGGATGAGCACTTGCATCTTTGCAAGATGGTCCCGAGCATTCAACATTGAGAGTCGCGGGCATGATTTAGGAGGTGCATGAGGAAGGGGAAGCAGATATCAGAATTGGTGCAGCAGTAGAGGAGCAACCATCACCATCACCAACAATTAGAGAAGCAATTGCATTGGTTGGAGGAACTCTTGTAGCTTTGCAATATGTTCCCAAGCATCAAATGATCCAAGGTATGCAAACATTTCCACCCCATACTATTTCAGCACATCGGATGGATATTTGTGGGTTCATGCCATCAGGGAAATTACATGACCAAGGGTTAGAGCACAATGCTGATTTGGAGTAGCAAACTATCACTGCGCAAAGGACCCTTGACTGGTTCAAGGAGAAGATGTATATCCTAGTTTGACATTGTTGAGCTACACATAACACTTTATGTTGGAGTGTGGAGTTTCTAAGGATGGGATTAACATAGTCCTAATGTAGGGAATCTATACAATAGATTTCGAGAACCGGAGGTTACTGTCACATGAGTTGTCATATTCTATTTACGATAAAGAGATATTGGCCATTATGCATGCATTGGTAAAATTTCAAAAGTTTTTTATTGGCAATATATTTTGGGTGAAGACCAACCACCATAGTATCTGGCATATTTTTGAGGAGGAGTAGGAGCTGCAGGAGAGGCAACAATAGTGGATCAATACAATGCAGGACTATGAGTACAACATTGTGTATGGAGAGGGCCATGAGAAAATAGATGCACTATCATGGAGATCAACAACATTGTCACTCAGGAGAAATGATGATTTGAGGGCCCAGTTATTGTTTGAGCATTCCGATGATTGCTTCACTTATGAAGCATTGGATGGGAAGATGGTAGATGGTAGACATCATGTAATGGATAAAATATTCCATTACCAGGACAGAGCCTTCTTGAAGATTACCTCAAAGCTCAAAGATATTTTTTTGCATGCAACATATTCAGAACCTCATAGGTTCTACTAGTTCATCGGAGAGAGGTTCTCATGGAGAAACCTCAAGGAGGATGAACTTAGACATATCATGGAGTGAAAATATTGTCATCAGATTGTGGAGGATGGTATTGTCGACATTGATCCGCTGTCGAGGTATGCAAATTGCTTTGGCATTTTCACACAATACATCTCTTCACCCGTGATTGGATTATCCTTCTGAGATTTCTTCATGCTTCATAGTCTTCCCAAGGCCATAGATAGTGATGGGGATATTTATTGTATGAGAAATTTTTGGTGGGAGCTTTTCCATTGGGTGGATACCGAGCTAGTGCATGATATGATTCATCACCCACAGTTGGGTGGATGGATGGAGATGATGAGAAAGTGGCTGGAAATATACTTGCAAATCTATGACACAGGGTAGCAAGAAGCATGGCTGCGCTGGCTGCTCTTGGGTGAGTATGGTTACCACCCGACATTTCACATTTGTATGTTCCATAATTTGCATAGTATTGGTGTGATGCAGCAGCAGGAGGCATGGTTACACTGGTTACTTTTGAGATATTTTGGCCATCACATGACATATCACATGTCAATGGGTATGTTATTGTTTGAGACTTTGCATGATACTCATATGATGTGGCAACATGAAGCTTGGCTATGTTTGTTTCTATTAGGAGAGTCTGGTGTAACATTCTACATGTCAATCAGTATATCATTACTTCATGCTTTTCATTATGATGATGTGGGGTGGCAACAAGAGTCATTGTTGTGTAGGTTACTCTTAGGAGAATATGGATTGACATTATCCCATACCTTGCATAATGATGATGTGGGATGGCAACAAGAATCCTTGATGCGTTGGCTTTTGTTAGGAGAGTATGACCTCCATACTTGGTATGATGATGAGGTGGTGTGGCAGTAAGAGGCATTGCTGCAGTGGCTGCTATTCGGAAAGTATGGTTTGACATTTCACATGTCAATCCATATGTCTCTATTTCCTACTTTGCACAATGTTGAAATGATGCTTAGAGCAAGCAAGGCCACTAGGGCCAAGGATTGGAGCATGGAGCGACACAACCTACTCCATGTAGCATGGTTGGAGAGATAGTTTATGAGTTGGGAATTTCCACTTGGGGAAGGAACCGCTACACTTCACATATCTCATGCAGAGAAGAGGCTCTTGGAAAACATATGGTTGCCACTTGGGGACTCATTGATGAGGAGATGCATCTACATAGCTAGAGACCATTCTAGACATTCTATAGAGGAAGCTATGGAGATGGGCATTAGTAAAACATTGGAGCAGATGGGGAAATCTTCCATATGAGGATGCCACTTGGGAGGGATACGGATTTCTGCAACATCCACTTTTGTATTTGCTTGAGGACAAGCAACATTTTGGTAGGGAGGATTGTAATATTCCAAATTTGCCATCAGGTAATTGGAATATTAGAGTTCTTGCATTTCTTATTTAGTTAAGTAAATAAAAGGGTAGAGGGACCCATAAACCCAGTAGATTAATAAAATCCACTTCTATAGTGTGAATGTGGGTTAGTTGAGTAGTGGAGTAGCATTATGGAGTAGTGGAGCAACATAATAATGAAGAAAGAGTGGAGGTCATGGAGCAATAATGAGGAAGATGATGGAGATAGTGAAGGAATAAATATAAGATGATGGAGATAGTGGAGGAGTGATTGCAGAGATGATGGAGATAGTGGAGGAATAAATTCACACATGATGGAGGAATTGAAGAGTAATTGCAGCAGTGATTGAGATCATGGAGGACAACGCAGTCTTTAGGGAGGCTACGAGCCACATGTGCAACGCAATTATGAGGCGGGCCAAGGCTAGGGAAGGCTCACAACCATAAAAGGAAGATGAGGGTAACAAAGGAGAGGAGTCTAAATTTTTATTGTTGAGTGTCGGAAGACATTTATTTGCACGCTTCAACTGTTTAGCTAAGTCTGTGTTGAAAAGTCAACAAGAAATGTGTGTCTAATTTAATTTTCCCTTAATTAAATTCGACAATAAAATGTAATCTTATCTCATAATCACTTGTAATAGTTAATTGAGTGTGATAAACTTAGTTAGCTCATAAATTTCAAGTTGAGGGTGGTTGGTGAGGCATGTAGAGTGATTCTATTAGTTATGCAGTTCGAATTCCAGTTAGTGCATTCGTTTAATGCATGAGAAATCAGTTAACTCAATTAATTGAGTTAAAGTTAGTTGAACTAGTTGTAACTGTTTGTTGCACTAGTGAGAGATCAAGTGAATTAAATCAGATATAATTCACATGCAGTGATCTTCCATGCAACTGATAATTTACTATTAATAGCTGCATGCATGTCAGTTCTAGTGGAGACCTAGTTGAGACCAAGGTTAAAGGGATGTTAACTATCATTTGTATCATTAGTAGGATGCCCACATGTAGCAAGATATCCATTTGGATTTCCCATGAGCATTGCACAGTTTGGAAGGTTGATATTCCTAAATAATAGGGATTGCATTCCACATGAATTGTGCAAGCAAGGCAATCTTATTAGAGGCAAGAAATTCGCTAAGTGTTGGTCAATTTTGTCCAGGTTAGTGTGAGATAGTTGTGAGAGTGCATGAGACTCTTGTGAGAAGATTACATTGTAATTATTTCATGATTCCATGGTGAATATACAATAGAAGATAGAGGGGTTTTAAGCAGTAAGCTTTCCCTGGGAAAATATTTGTGTTGTGGTTTGATTTGCTTCTTTCTTTACTTGTTGTGATTGGCGACCATGTTTATTTTCCACAATTGATTTGTAGAAGGATTGAATATCTAGCTTTAGTACATTGCTTGATCGGATTGAATCCATTGATATACATATGTTTGTATAATTTCTACATGGTATTAGAGCACATGAAATCACCATTCTTTTTTGATTTATCATACCTGTCATGCCAACGTTTCGAACATATCTCTTTGTTTTCATATTCTCCTCTATATATATGTAATATTCCAAATTTTCCATCAACTAATTGGAATATTAGAGTTATTACTTTTCTTATTTAGTTAAGTAAATAAAAGGGTGGAGGGACCCATAAACCCATTAGATGAATACAATCCACTTCTATAGAGTGAATGTGGGTTAGTTGAGTAGTGGAGTAGCATTATGGAGTAGTGGAGCAACATAATAATGAAGAAAGAGTGGAGGTCGTGGAGGAATAATGAGGAAGATGATGGAGATAATGAAGGAATAAATACTGAGGTGATGGAGATAGTAGAGGAGTGATTGTAGATATGATGGAGATAGTGGAGGAATAAATGCACACATGATGGAGGAAGTGTAGAGTAATTGCAGCAGTGATGGAGATCATGGAGGACAATGCAGTATTTATAGAGGTTAGTGGCCACATGTGCAGCACAATTATGAGGTGGGCCAAGGCTAGGAAAGGCTCACAACCATAAAATGAAGATGAGGGCAAGAAAGGAGGGGAGTTTGAATTTTTATTGTTGAGTGTCATAATACATTTCTTTACACGCTTCAACTGTTTAGCTAAGTATGTTGTGTTGTTTAGCACCGGGTGTTCTCGTGCAGGAATCCCACCCTTACCCACGGGGACTTCGAGTGCCTACTATGGGAAGGTTTTCTTGGGAAGCATTCATCATCCAGAAATCAGTGCCACATTTATCCACTCTCATTTGTGCTTCCAGTTATAGGAGTTATGCATTCCTGAACTTGGGTTTGAGATTTGGAAGGTTGTTCTCAGTACTTCAACTGAGAAACATGTGGAGGGATCATCCCTTCACACTGTGGCTCCATTGAAGTCTTCTGAGAGCTTCATTGAAATACATGGCATCAGACCATCCATATATTCTCCTATGCAACAACATTTCCTACAGGAATTGTGTAATTCTAAAGTGAGGGTTTGAGGAGAAGAGGAAGTTCCAAGCAACTCAGCTTGGAATCCTGTGAGGGATTAATCCTTCACTTCGGGGATCACTTTAGTAGCCTGGATCAACATTGTACTATCTATCAACATGCTACATCATCATCCCTTCTAGACAATGCAGTATTTCCTAGCAGTTGTGCATGCAGCAACTGCATATTCAGTGCAGGAGCTAGAAATCAAGTTTTGAGTTTGGGGATCGGGAGAAGGGACCAGTCCTTCAGTTAGTGAGCTGAGTGGGTGCTATTGCAGTTGATAGATAATCCTTTCATCCCCAGATCAATAGTTGTCTCTAGGGAGTGCATAAATTAGCCAACATCGGTGTAGTGTGCAACCCAAAAAGGGCTGATATTCCAAAATCAAAATCTACCTAAACCATTCCTGGGTTTTGATGAGTAGAACCGTGGTTAAAATCTTGGATCTTTCTGAGCACTTCAACAACCTCTTGCACATAGATCTTCTTCCCAGCAACAGTAGTTTATACTTTCCGGTGTTAAGTTTCATTAGTTTATTTTATCCATCTTGTGGCTTGAGTGCATTCCTTTTGGAGCACTATGTACTTACATTGTTGTTGATACATAATGATATGGCTCAGCTGTTTCTGCTAATGTTTTAATGTCTTGATGTTATATTCTGACATTTCCAACATTTTACAGTTTTGTGCTTACATTCTGGTTATTGCCTTGAGTAAAATGTTATAAATGTTCTATATTCCTGCCTTTCCCATTTTGGGATATTACAATAGAATACAATCATTTGGACATGCATGATATGATTTGTACTCAACACCCAACATTTTCAACAATTTCTTTGCCTCTTTGCAGCTACCGGGAAAGACATTATCACTCAGAAGAACCTTATTTTTGAATAACATGTAGTTGGCCATGGACAATATTAGTTGGCCATGGACAATATTAAATGTACATTAATGCCGATAATTATTAACCTTCATAAAATTGACCATTTGTAATGTTGATTGTGTGATTATATTTCTAAAAATATAAGGGACTTGACAGCCAATTACCTCAAAAATTTTGAGAAACATGCATTCGACAAGCCAAACTTTGCTTTCAAGTTGTATAGTAACATCGTTGTCCCCAACTGGGTAGACTTTGACTGACCACCAGGTCCAAAGAGAGGGGTGGTGGAAGAAAATTTAGGGCTTTTGAAAAAGATATCAATGATATGAGCATCATCCCCTAGCTTATCATCGTTCTGGAATGCATCTAACAACATTGTATCCATGTCAGTCATATCCATTAAGTAATCATCCATACCAACCTCTATTTGATTGCCTCCATTTCCAGCTTGTGAAGAATTACTATTGCTATAGTCATTCCTAATTGGTGAATCTAGACGTAGTGGGAATTGAATAGGTGGTTTACTCAACCATTCTTGGTATTGTTCCTCTCCGAGTTTTTCTCTTAATTCAACCTTTTCTCGATTTTACATTGTCATGGGGTGAAACAAAAGATGGTAGGTAGGTCGGTCATCATCACTAGAATCCTAATAATTTCAAAAAATATATTTGAACATGATTAGTACAAAATCTACGATATCAATTAGTAAGCATGTCAATGCATGATTAATTGGTTTGATGTTGAAATAATTACATTATACCAAACAATTATTATTGACATCATTGTCCCAGGATTGTGGCTGTCCATTTTCATCTACCAACTGCACCTTGCATTATGCTGCTCCTAGTAAGAGCTTCCGAAGTTTTGGAACTGTTTAAATATTTTGTGCATTTGAACTCGATTTTGAATTTACATGAACCTACAAATTTGTATACATTAATTTCATTCAGTTGATTGACATGGATACAAAAATAGATTCAATTAAATAATGAAAATATAAATAAAATTTGAAGTAATTACATCTGGAGATGGATATGGAGAACTCCGCGATGGAATTTGAGAAATATTATGGAACGAGCTGTATTTTGAAGAATTGTCCATTTGATATAATTATGAGATTTTCTCCCTACATTTTAGTAAAATCAACAATAAATTTTGGTGTACATACCTAAAATTAATTTCGATGCCTTAAAAAGGAGTTATTTTTATTGGTGCTAATGTACTGTTAACCGCATCGGTGCGGTTTTATTACCGGATGCACCGATGCTGTTAGTTAACAAACACACCGAATATCGGGAAAAAAGCACAAATTTATTTTTTTGAAGTGAAAAAAAAAACGGTACATTAAAAAATGACCAGTGAATGATTTTCGTAAATCTAATTTCATAAAAAAGTTCTTTAAATAGTAAAATCTATTCATTATTCATTATTTTTGCAAAAATTTTAGGGAGGGATTTGTACGAGAGACATACCTGGAGCAAGAGAGCACGAGAGCACTGTGGAGCAACAAAATACTTTTGAACAACAACACTATTCAGAAAATCAGAATTTGAAACATCTGGTGATTCACACAAAAACCTTATATTATAGTAAAATTGTTAAATTTTACTTTAATAATTATTTTTTTACAGTTTCTGTTAGATTTAATACATTCATAGTAAAAATTTTAAATTTTACTCTGCATTTTACTAATAAAATCATTTACAATATCTATTCCTATTTACATTTAATTAAAATTTAGAAAAAAACAAAAAAATCCATTCTTACATTAATCCTTGCTTCTTCTTGTTGATGTGACTTCACAATTAGGGCTTTTCGTTTTAGATTTATAGGGTTTGTATTATTATATATATATATATATATATATATATATATATATATATATATATATATATATATATATATATGACATCTAACTCGCAAGACCGCTTGCAGAGTCGGATCCCAATCCCTGTCAGCCCCTGCATTATTTAAAAAAAACAACTTTTGTTAATCAGTGCGCACTGTTTAAAATAGCACACTGGTGCATGATTGTAGTATAGTGCACCAGACGTGTATTGAAAAAAACATTGTTTGATAAAAATAATATTTTATTAGTTTATGTTTATATTAATCGGTGCTCCGATATTAATATAACCCACCAGATCTCCTTACTGAAAAAGAGCACCATACGATGTTTTTACTGTATTGGTGGTGCATTTATAAGAACCTACCGCACCGCATTTGGTGCGTAAGTTGTGAAAGTCGCACCGTTTTCTTGACTCTTTTTTTTTACCTAAAAATTATGTAATTTATTTATAAAATATATTAATGAATGGTACAGGTTTCATATTAATAAAGAAATAGCTAACAAGAGTTCTAGTAACAAAAATACTGATATCACATCTAGAAAAGAAAAAAAGGCAAGTTCTTTCTAAATTCTTTACAAAAATTATTATTTTTGAGTTATATGTAAGCTTAAATAATATGTATTGTTTAGTGTGTATCACGTAGAGCCACAAAATGACGAAGATCGATATTATTATTTATGATCTAAGACAAGAAGATAGTAAAATCTTGATGGGAGAATTGCAGAATGATGAATCACGTGAATGAAAAAATACTATCGATCTAATTTGAGCTTCTTTTTTAAATTTTCATTAATAATATACTTAAAAATATTAGATAACATATTTCAAACAATCTATTAATTCAGATATGTTTAATGTTCTAAAGGGACTAACAACGAAGAAAATGAATGTTGTTCTATGAAAAGAAAAGAAAATAGAACATGCAAATGAAAATGAACTTCTCCTTAGCTCATCTGGAGTGGTGTTGGAGGTTAAGGGGGAAAAAATTTTACAAAACTTTGAGGGATCTATTGGAACGAATGTATAGACGTTCTTTCCACTTACAATACAAAAATCAATCCAATGATTCCAAGAACCAAATTTTATTTAAACTACAAGAAGAGTTTCTAGAGAATTGGTCAATGAGACATGTTAGACTTTTAATAGCAAAAATGTACCAAAAAAAGAAAGGATTGAAAAAGTAATATTTCTTTAAATGTTTTTCTAGAATTATATGTATATATTTCTACAAAGAAATCATTTATAAATATCACTTTTGTTATACTTAGTTTTCATATATCAATATAAAAATTAAATAGTTTATCTTCATGTTACATTTTCAGGAAGATTATGAAAATGTCAAAGGATAAACAAACTGATATAAAAAATATGCCAGTAGGAATGTCCAAAAAGGTGTATAAGGAAATGGTCAAAGAAATGGACATAATTGCATTGCACTAGGATCCATCTCAACAACCGTATGTGCTTCAAATGTAATATGTAATCATTGAATTTTTTGATTAGGTACAATAAATAAATAATTTAGCATTAAATATTAATTTTTAAGTATTTTCTTGCAGAAAAGAAAAGAAAATGGAACCCATTTAGCATATAAAACATGACGACAAGGAAGAAAAGGGTTGATATCTATGTTTGTGAGTAATTGTTACTTTCTTATAACAACTTAACTAGATTTAATTTTTGTATATTTTAAGTTTTTTTACAACAATCATCATTGAATGTCTTCAAACAGGTGCAAACATATAAAAAATAATCATAAGAAGAATTGATTGACATTGGGTTAAATATGGGTTATCAATATATGTTGGCATATCGGAAATTAATTGTGGAATTTGTAAGCATCTATCTTGGTTTCCTTAGCTTCGTATATAATTAATAGAACAAAAAATTATTTTATATTAAATCTATGATTTGTTATGGAGTATAAAGCTTGCTGGAAACAAAGTATGGAATTGCGCCAACAAATGAATTGTTAAAAGATGGCATGAAATTTGGTTTTGAAAGAATGTGTATAGTTCACGAGTCAATTCTTGCTATGGTACATTTCTTTTCGATTTACATTGAATTATATTATTTAATATTGTAATTTTCATTATTCTCACCAATGTATATACGCTCATTACAATTTACTTTTATGTTTGTAGATGGAACTTGAAGAAGAAGAAAATAATCAACACAATGAACCAAACATTCCACCAAATAACCCAAGTCATGGAAGTAGCTTGAGCAGTGACAACAGTTCCAACGAAGAATGATGATCAATATGTTTGGATATCAAAGCAAGGTGTTGTATTTTTTGAAATATTTGTTTGTGAGATCAGACATTTTGTTTAATGTAATGGACATAATGTCCCAATTGAAAGACAAAGGGATACCAATAATTGTCCCATTTTGTATGAAAAAGAGTGTCTTGTTCATATCTATATAATAAAATACGTTTTAATTTATTCTATTGTGTTCTCCATTAGCAGATGTGAAATGATACATCACTGATTAAATATATGGATGATTAAATATTATAATGAAGAGATGTGAGATCTGATGATATGCTATAACAAATTCATCCAAACATCACATTCAAATGCACTAATAAAAATTTAATTGATATGAATATTTTTATAAGATTTGGGTCGACTTTTGATGAATAATAAATTTTAAAAAATCACAATAATTGCACTGTCGCAGATCAATGTTTCTAAAAATAGAAAATGAACATCGGTGCGTCTTAGTTACTGCGCATCAGTGAGTTTGTATGATACTGTGCACCAGTGCATTTCTATGACCTATGGGCACCGCACCAAATACCAATACCAATTAGAACACCATGTGTGCTTTATCGATGACTACCACCCGGGCGGGCGGATAGGAATTGCATGCACCGGTATGGTTTGCCTTTAACGCGACGGTGCGTTTTTATAACTTAACGACCCGGTGTGTTTTAACACCTAAATGACCCTGTGCGTTTTTACACCTTAACGACGCCGGTGCATGCACCTTCTATTGGCCCGGTGCGTCTTAATGGGTGACACACATTGGGACGTAGCTAAACGCCCCGAGGCTTCCAATTTTTTTTTTCCATCCCGGTGCTTGGTATATATACAATACTTGTGCGTACAGGGTAAAACACACTGGTGTGGTCACACATGATGCGCGCACCGATGAGAAAAACATCCGTAAAAACCTCCGACCGCCCAATTTTTTTAGTTGTGTGGAGGTTTTGTTAAAATCTCCGTCAAAACCTCCGTTACCAAAAATAGATGTTGTAGTAATTTTTTTTTTGATAATTTTGGCCAATTTTATAACAATAAAAAACTCCTTTATAACCTCTGCTAGAGGGCCTTTTCCTTGTAGTGGTCTCTCCCCTATTCTATTGGTAGACCACATATTCCACTACAAACTTCTGAAAATTAGTTTTACGAACTTCCTAGAAAAAATCCTTGTTGATCCAATGATAAGTTTTTAAGAACCATAAATGTCCTCCTATAGGAAAATTGTGCAATTCCAAAGGACATTTTGTTTGAGTTAGGAATTCTTACACAAATATAGGTGATCTTGATATCACAATAGGTAATTTTCCACACAAATTTATCTAATTCCTTTGGTGACGTAGAGCCAAGAGGAAGAAATTCAACATAAAAAAGAAAACATTAAATCTTATTAAAAAATGGTTTCTCAAAACTTGTCTTTAAAAATGATTTACATGGCTATTTATTTAGGAGGAAGAATGCTCTAGAATTTCTCAAGAGACAATTCTCTCCCTAGATATTTTGAGGAAGTTGAGAGAAATATTCTCAATTCTAGAAACTTATCCTAACTACTAGGAATTCTAGTGAATTCTAGATCCTTATAAAATCTAGATTTTTCTAAGATTTATGAAGCTTTTACAAACTAAATAAAAATAAAATGATGCTCCTGCATCACTTCGGTCCTCTTGTAGTTATTGAATGATATTTCATTCCTTTTTATCTTTCTTCCATTACATTCTTTCTTCTTCCATCCAATCATATTGCAGAATAAAAATAGCACATAGTAAACCCCATGCTTCTTCTTCTTTTCTTGAAAGTGCATATGCCACCATATTATGTTTTAATTTTTTATATATAATTTCAAAATCATAGCCTTGCATCTTTAAAACCCATTTTCATTTCTCTTATGAAGATAATTGTTTCTCCAAGAAGTACTTCAAACTATCATGATTTATTTTTACTTTGAAATGTCTTCCTATTAGGCAAGAGTGCCATCTTTTAACCACATGTAGTATGGCCAAAATTTATTTCTCAAAAATGGTTTTGGGAAAGTTCTTTCCTTTAAGATGGCTACTTACAAAGGAAAGGAGCCTTCATTCTTGTATTAAAACTACACCAATGCCATGGCTTGAGGCATCACACTCCACAATAAAGGTCTTTTTGAAGTCAGGTATGGCCAGGACATGAGTTCCACATATAATCTCCTTAATTTTTTCAAAAACTCTAGTTGGTTTTTGAGTCCAAGAAAATGCTTCCTTCCTTAATAATGTTGTTAGTGTTGCTACTATTTTACCATAATGCTTGACAAAATTACAATGATTTCCTATCAATCCTAAGAATATTGTAAGTTTCTTCAAGGTTTTTGGTTTGGCCATTCCATCATTACTTTAATTTTGTTAGTCCACTTTGACACCTTCATGAGATATAATATGACCCAAGTATTCCACTTCTTGAATCTCAAAGGCACACTTGGAAGGATTTGCATATAGTTTTTGTTATTCCAATAGTTTTAAGACCTTGTAAACATATTGTACATGCCCTTCCCAACATTTTCTATAGATTATTGTGTTATCAAAATATAATCATGTAAATTTTCTAAGGGTTTGAAAATAGAGTTCATTAACCTTTGAAATCTTGAAGGTGCATTAGTAAGTCCAAATAACATAACCAAAAACTAATAATGACCTTCATGTGTTTTAATTGATGTTTTGTAAATGTTTTCTTGTCTCATTCTAATTTGATGCTATTTCCAATGGATATCCAACTAAGAAAAGAAAAATAATCCATGCAATTAATCTAATAAGTCATCAATACTAGGAATATGAAACTTATATTTGGTATTCAGTTTGTTGATCTATCTTTAATATAAACACATTTTCCATGAACCATCCTTTTTTGTTACCATCACCACCAGTGAAGAGAAAGCAATTTGGCTATGTTGAATGATGCTAGCCCTTAACATTTCTTGAATCATATTATCAATCTCATTATTCTATGCATATGGATAAATATAATGCCTAATGTTAGCTGGTACACTTCTAGGTTTCAAGTGAATAGCATGGTCATAATATCAAGTAGGTGGAAGACCCTTAGGCATCTCTCCAAATACCTAGGAATGATTATTGATAATTTTTTGGAGATCCACTAGAGGAGAGGATATAGATTATTTAACATCTATTGTGCAGAATTTTTAAATTACACCAAGGTGTCCCTTTTTGAGTAATTTTGTCATGCTATTAAAGCTTATCACTTGAGAGGGTTTCCCTTAGATACCTCTATGCTCAATTTCCTTGCCTTCTAAGAAAAATCTCTTGCAAAGGTCTTGAATATTAAGGGACAATATTCCAATGATTGTAACCATTGCACCCCTAGAACAACATAAACACCACCCATTTGGATTGCAATCATGGGTATATCCACTATTTTTTTTTACAGGAACGGATGTTGTATTGTATTATCTCTTGGAAAATGCCTCGTTTCGGATTACAAAGGGATGGCAGCATGGCTTTCTCCATGGCCAGAAGCCAAAAGACCTCCCCTCTACTGCGCCTGCGAATACAGCGAACTGTAGAATGGGCTAACTTGTCTATCTTTCCTAAAATGCTGATACAAACAAACTGATTTAATAGGAGATAGTAAAACATTGAAAACTGATTATGGGATGGGATCCCAGGCCTCGAATCCGTCTTTTAGAAGGGCTCCAAGGGGAAGGAGGACCGCCGTGTTGGCTTCGGCATCAGCTTCCTTATTATTGTCTCTCATCACATGGAAGAAGTCTATACTCTGGAAGGATTGTAGCAGAATTCTGATTCTGCTCATCAACCTAGACAACCTTAAATCAGCAGGGGATGAATTGTCCACGATGGCCTTTATGATGGACTGGGAATCACCAAAAACCAAAACATCCTTTAAACCCAGAGAGATAAGCTGTTTGAGCCCCTGGAAAAGGGCCAGGGCTTTGGCTTGGATGCTTGTATTGAAGCCCACACCCCAGGTGAATCTGGAAACAATTATGCCCTCCGCACATTTGACAACACCACCTGCCTTGGCAATGCCAGGATTTCCTTTGGTAGCCCCGTCGAAAAAGAGAGCGATTTTGGACTTTTTAATGCACAGCTCGTAGAAGTCTGATTCCTTAAGGCGAATTTGCCAGGGATAAAGAGGGGCGGGAAGCTTGATAATATCCATGAAATGCATATCAAGAGAAGCGCCCCAATCAACATCTTGTGGACTAAGATCTGCACCATCGAATTGTTCACCCAAACAGTCTTTAAGCTGAGTTTTAATTTTAATCCAGACAATCTTTGGATCGTTCTTCTTGTCTCTGAAGATCCCAAGGTTTCTTTCCAACCATAGTTGCCAGCAGATGATTTTGGGAAGAACGAGCCAGAATTTTTTGTTGTGAACATTCCTGATAGTGCCTCCAGGGTACTTTGATTTCCAGTTTGAGAACAGGTCAGAACATCTGACAGGGAGGGCGAAGACTATGTTCCAGGGGCCTAAGGCTTCCTTCCAAATTTCAGCAGCGAAATTACAGAAGAGCATCAGATGGGGGGCATTTTCTTCATCAGCCCCACAGAGCGAACAATGAGATGGCCCCATAAAGCCTCTCTTCCGGAGTCTATCGTCAGTCAGGATTCTTTGGTGGCAAAGGAGCCAACAGAAAGAATCAATTTTGGGGATTGATGTCTGAGACCAGATCCCCTGCCAAGGCTTCGGATCGGGGGGGAACATGAGGATGCACAGAGATCTGCCAGTATCCCCACGCCACAAAGTAATACCCAGGGATCGGACCCCAACCACGAGAGTCTTTTTTCCTGCTGTTCATCGGGGCTTTGCCTTTTAAAAGGGCAAGGAAGTCTGCATAATCTTTGGAAAGATTCTGAGGGACCTCAAGCTTCTCCCAGTTCTTCCAAATACCGTTCTCCCATTTAGAAATATCCCACAGAGTTTTGAGGCCAGCTCTGTCCATCCAGTCTTTTAACAAGGCTAGGGAGCAATCATCAGCAAGGGGCTCACAACCCATAATGCGGTCTTCCCAGATTTTTATGCGCTTACCATTTCCAGGAATCCAGTGCACATGGGGATTGAATAGAATGGAGACTTTTGTGCACAGTTTATGGATCATCGTTCCGGGGATCAGAATGGGGTTGTCCAGACATCGTGTTCTCTGACCACGAAAGTATTTTTTCCACAACGCCATCTGAGCCCAACCCGGATTAGGGCCTATTATTCTCCATAGCAGTTTTGCTCCCAAAGCAATATTTTGCTTGCTGATATTCTTGAAGTTCAGACCACCCTCCATTCTGGGTAAAGAGATTATATCCCAGCTTAAAAGAGGGATTTTCTTCTCATTATCTTTGCCACCTTTCCAAAAGAAGTTTTTGATGTAGTCCTCCATTTTCCTCATGATGCCAATAGGAGCCATCATAACAACAGATTGATAAATGGCAAGGCTGTTCAAGACAGATTTTATGAGCACTGTCTTACCAGCTAGATTAAGCCAATTGAAGCCCCAGGAGAGAATTTTGGCCTTAAATTTGTCAAGCAGAGGCAGCCAGTCTTTGCTGAGGGCGCATTTTTGGAAAATAGGGAGCCCCAAGTACTTGAAGGAGGACCATGAAGAGGAGGCTGCAAAGCCAAAGCAATTGGATATATCATGGAGCGTTCTGGCAGTAGTATTCCAGTAGTAGATATGACATTTACCTTTGTTAAGGCTACTGCCTGAGTCTTCACAATAGACATCCAACACATATTTAATTCTTTTAGCAGAGATCAAGGAGGCAACACCCATCAAGAGAGAGTCATCAGCAAAAAGCGCATGGTTTATGTTTTTAACTCCTCTTGCGATGTTTAAACCCATGATTTCTTGGGTAGATTGCTTTTTATTCAAGAGGAAGCTGAAAACAGAGGCTTGGAGGATGAAAAGCAAGGGGGAGAGGGGGCACCCTTGTCTCAGTCCTCTAGAGGCTTTGAAAAAATCAGTGGCCCTTCCATTCACCAAAGGGGCAATCCAGGGCTCACTGATGCAAGCCTTGATCCATTGAACAAATTTGGGGCCAAAGCCAAATTTGTGCAGGACATCCAACAAAAATCTATGCCTCACCCTATCAAAAGCGCTTTCGAGGTCTAATTTTATGACCATACCTTTCTCTTTCTGGGTAACGCTTGAGTGGATCGCTTCTTGGAACAGGATATAATTGTCCACGATCTGTCTTCCTTTAATAAATCCTCCCTGATTCTTGGGAATGATAGCTGGAAGAATGCTTTTCATTCTATTGGCAATAACTTTTGTTATCAGCTTCTAACCTATGTTGCAAAGGGAGATAGGGCGAAATATGGAAAAGGAATTGGCACCTTTTTCCTTGGGAATGAGAGCCAGGAAGGCCGAATTGGTACTTCCCCCGATTTTCTGACAAGTTTGAGATTTCCGGATCATTCTGCATAAGTCTTTTTCCACGATCTGCCAACAGGTCTGCAAGAATCTGGCAGTGAAGCCATCCGGGCCTGGGGCTTTATCTGGCTCCTTTGCAAAGAGGGCAACTTTTATTTCTTTATTGGAGACCTCAGCTTCCAAATGCTGGTTCTTTCTGGCAGAAATCAGAGAAGGAACCTCGTTCAGAGAATTAGAAATAAGCTCCAGCCCCTCTTCTTCACTATACAAATTTTTGAAATGGAGATAGGCGGCATTTTTTATGCTTTGGATATCTCTGTGCTTCACATTCTCTTCCTTGAATTCAGAAATGAAATTGAAACTTTTCCGGGCTTGGGCTTGTTTGTGGAAGAAGGATGAATTCCTATCGCCTGCCTTGAGCCAAAGCCTACGGGATTTAATCCTCCAGTATTCTTCCTCGGCCAAGCATGCCTTGTGAAGATTTTGCTGAAGGTCGGCCTCTTTGTCAAGAATATCCTTTGTGATCTCTGCATTTTCAGAATTGAGATGATGTATCTCAAGACACTCTTGAATCTTTTTCCTTTCCACTGCAGGATTAGGAAGGGATTTAACCTAGATTTTCAAAGCAACTTTTACTCTCCTAAGTTTTTCCTCCCAAACAAAGAAGGCAGAACCGTTGACAAGGAGCTTCCAACTATCTTTTACAATTTGCATAAAGGAGAGTTCCTTGGCCCAAAGGGGGCTGAATTTAAAAGGGATGGGACCTTGGTCCGTATGAGCCAGAAGATCGAGCTTTATAGGTCTGTGGTCAGAAACAGTACAAGGAAGGATATGCATTCTTGATTATAATCCAAGAAGAAGAAAAGAGCTTTGAACGAAGAACCGATCTAACCTTGCAGCGATGTGGCCCGGACCGAGTCTTTTATTGGTCCAAGTGTATTTGACCGACGATGGTTTAATGTTGATCATGTCCCAGTCCTGGAGCAGATCCTCAACCTGTTCTCTCGCCGAATCCCTGACAATACTTCCTCCCCGTTTTTCAGCAGAAGATAAAGTGAGATTTAAATCTCCTGCAATGATGATATTTGCTAAATCCTCCGATTTTGCCAAACTTCTTATGGTATCCCAACAGTTCTTCTTCTCACCTGCGGTGACTGGAACATACACGTTGAAGAGACAGAGGGTCTCTTCAGAGTCGACGTGTTGCAGTTTAGTAAACAGCCAGTGGGTGTTCACGATTTCTTTGATCCTTGAGTATTTGTATGGATTCCAGAGTGTGCCCAGGCCTCCTGAGGCACCACGAGCTAAGACAACTACTCCTTCACTTTTCTTCCACAGTTTTTTAACGACTTGGAGGAAGGCCTTGTCCTCCATTTTAGTCTCCTGGATGAGGAGTATGTCAGGAGATTCATATCTCATCAAGCTTTTGATAGCTTCTTCTTTTATTTTGCTCCCCATACCCCTACAATTCCAAGAGACAATCTTCATCATTTGCTTTTGGAGAGTGGAGCTCCTTTAGAGCTCAGTGGCTGATTTTTGGTTGACTTCGGAGTTTTAAGAAAGAGCTTCTCGAGGGTTGGTTGACTCCCTTGAACTTTGTCTTTGTAAGTTTCCTGCTCTCTTTTTTCATGAGCAGATTTTCGGCCTCTCGCTGGTTTTCTAACCGAAGTTTGCGAGTCCCCTATTTCACCTTCTTCTTCTTAGTCCTCCAAACCTTGGACTTCCTCAGCCTCCTTTGAGGGTGTCTGTTTTGTCCTATCTGCATTGCTTTCAGCTTGCTTTGGTCCCAGAGGGGACTCTTTTTGGGGCGATCCTTCTTTCTGCATCTCTATTTCTTGGGTGTCTTCTATTGCTGAGCTTAACTGGGTAAATTTATTTCCTTTTTCTTCCAAGAGAGGTGTTTGGATTCCACTGCCTGCCTGAGTCCCTTTACCATTCATGTTACCAGATCTAGGGGGTTTGTGTGCAGTTTTGGTTCTTTTCACCTGAGTCCAGCCATCCTCTTTGCCTTTCTCCATTTCACTGTTCTTAGGACATCCTCTAGCAAAGTGTCCGTAAACATGACATTTCCGACATTTGAACGGAAGCTGTTCATAGTCCAGCTTTTGTACATGTGTCCAGTTTCCGACTCTGATCTTTATTGCCTCAGGCAAACCAACCTTGAGGTCAACTTCAACGCAAATTCTAGCACAGTCATACTGATCTTTACTGTTTGCACGGTCAATGTACTTGCCCAAGGTGTTTCCAATGTGTTGAAGGGACTCCTCATTCTAGCAGTGCACTGGCAGATTGGGCAGCCTAACCCACACGGGGACGGCTGTGGGGATGTCCACAGCAGGATCAAAATCGGGCGTCCACTTATTGAGATACAACCCCTGAGGGCCCATAAAGTAGGGGCCATTGCGAAAAATCAGATCCTTATCTTCCTTTTCAGTGAATTCAAACAGGAAGAATCCCTTACCTAGAAAGTACGAAGTAACTCTGCCTTTAATCAGAGGCGCCCAGTTTCTTATGACCCAGCTCTCCGTGGTTTTGGGGGAGGGCCAAAGCCCAGTGAACTGACCCACCATAGCTCTCTCAGTCATAGAAATTGCGACCTGAATCGGGCCCTCCGGAGGGAGAGAGATCTCAGGAATGTCATCAAGGTGTTTCACAAACTTCGTAGCCTCAATAGCTTTCTTTTTTGGAAGGGATGCCACCAGATTGGAGAAGGCCACTGCGTCAGAAGAAGGAGGCGGCTCCATAGAAGCAGCACCGACAAAGCTCGACAGAATGATCTCACACAAAAGCGCTGCTCATGGAAACCACACGGCAACGAAGCGCCGCGACCTGCCAAGGGCACAGATCGAAAAAAGCCCCGCGCCCTGCCAAGAGAAGCTCGGATCGATAAGAAAATGCCTCACAATAACTTCAGAAGGAACCAGGGTACAAGGAATGCACCAGACCCTTCGAGCAGGGCCGAGGCAAGGCCTCAGACGCAGAGGAGCGAAGCAGGGCGACTAGGTCTCAGCAAAGCTATCTTTTCTGGGACATTTCTGTATCACCACTATATTGGTAATCAATGAAACTATTAGTTTCCCATGGGTATATCCACTATTACTCCCCCATATTCAACATAATATTATGACACTTCCCTGATTATAATACCTCCATTTGTAATCATCACTTGAAATACTATTGTTTGAAATACAAAGCAATCATGAATTTTTACCAATTTGTAATTGGTGGAGTTATGTGTGCTACTTGAATAAAATAACATGATTGCCTTTTTCTTTTATATATCCTTCTATATTTAGTTTTTGTGGAGTATTGATATAGGCCAATTCATGGCAAGGTATTGTTGGAATAGTCTCTTCCAACTCTAGAATTTGTGACGATTTAAATTCTTGACCTTCTTCCTCTTCACTATCTATGTAGAATAATTTCTTCTCAACGCATTTATGTCCCTTGTTATACTTCCTATCGCAATTGAAACATAATCCCTTTGCTCTTCTTTAATCCATTCGCCGAGGTGTCAACCTTGTAAACTAAGTCAACATAGGAGAGGGAGCATGATGTTCTTTATAGTTATCAGTGATTGCTCTTCTAGTAGCCATATTTTTACTTTGGATTTTCCTAACAAGATTTAAAGCGTGCTCTAGGTATTTAGTCTCAAAGAGACACATCCCATGTTAGATGTTTTTATTTAAATTTCTCATAGATGGCTTTAACAAATTATCCTTTTGAATGTTCTTTACCTTGAGAATCAAATTTTGGAATTTTTGAATGTGCTTTGCGATTTGATATTTTTGCTGAAGATTTTCCATTTTACTAAAGGATGAATTTCTCTCAATATCCCCATATTATGCAATCAATTCCTCTATTAAAATGGACCAAGATATAATAGAATCCTTTTTCCTTTCACAAATCTATGGGTACCATACAAATTGATCTCATTTTAAATACAAGGATACGATTGTTACCTTTGTAAGGCCGACACTTGGTCTAGATAAAATTATTGCTCCATTTGAAATCTCCATGTTATCAAATTTTTCCCATCAAAATTCCTCACATCAATCTTTGGAATGAATTAGTTTCTTGGTGCCAAGTTGAATGTTCAATGTTGCATATTTTGAAGTGGTGAATGATCATGATTCTGTGATTCAATATTTTTTCTCTCCGATTGTGATAAAATACTCCCCATATGTGATTGAGTCCTAAAACAATTGCTCTCCTTATTTTCATGTTTTTCTTGGATATACACATCCCTTTTAGGAATCCATTTTGAGATAAGATTTTGTATTTCTTCCATGTAACTATCCATATTATTTTCCATATGTTTCTTATTTTCATTTTTTTTCCATTTTCTTTTTAAGGAATTCCATAGAAAGTGATAAATCCATTTGTTTCAACACACTATGACTCATTTCCCAACTTGGTTTTTTAATATTGAGAACTTGTACTCTGAGTATTCAATTTCCTTAGATGTCATGTTTGATTTTTATGAGAACCAATATTTATTGTAGAACCCTTTGTCATACGAGAAAATAATAGTAATACTCTTCTCTACCTTAATTTTCAGTCACCCAAAAATTGATCTTCCAATCAAAAGTTATGCCAATTATAATTTGCATACTTTTAAAACATTAATTTGGAGAAGATTCAGATGGTTTCCATTTGTTTTGATATATCTCTGAAATTTTAGTCATTATAAGTCTAAATTTTTGGTTTGTAGCACCCTAATATGATTTATTAAACTCTTGAAAATTTCACATTATGAAACTTCACGGAAGAAATGTTATAGAAAATATTCCAAGATTACTTGTTTATGACTAATTGAAGATTAATTAAAACACTAACTTACACATATATCTCATTAAATATAATGAGTCAAAATATGAAATTCTTTCAACATGTAATTCATCATCTCTCCTTAGTATTACGAAAATTTTAGTGTTCAAAACTTTACTGAAACTTTTTTATAGTGAAAATTTCAAGATGGCTCTTTGAAAACTTATTTTAGGATTATTCACAAACCCCATATTTTATAGACTATATATCTGAAGTTTTAATGAACCAAAATCTACACTGATATTTCTCCATCTATACTATGATATTTATCCTTAGTATCCACAAAATTTCACTATCTGGAAATTTCTAGAAAAAAGTTATAGCAAAAATGAAAATAAGATGACTAATTTTAGGATGATTTTAGGATTAGTCACAAACCATAACTTTCATAGGTTGTATCTCCAAATGTATAATGGACCAAAAATTTAAATTTTGAGCATGTGTACTTCACTAATTTTTCTTAGTCACCTCAATTTTTTCCTATCTAAATTTTCCTAGAAAAATGGTTATAGCAAAAATGCCCTAATGTCTTGATTGAAGAAGAAAAACCATAGGATCATAGGATTTTATACAAAATGTATTGATCCAAGTGCCTTAATAATAATTAAAAATCAATGAATGCAATCCACTTCATGGGGGAGCCTCCTCTTATAATGAATTCAACACCAAATACAAGATGAGATGACCCTAATACTAGGCTTCCTTGGTATATATATATAGGAGACAAAGGGTAAAATTATAATGAAAGGTTCTAGAAGACCTACTAATATAAAAATAGAAATGGAATAACTCAATATATATGGATTAATAAGGGGTGTTATGTGATTAACCATTTCCACCTCGCAGATGATTCAAAGTGACATCCACTTTGGGTGAAGTATAGGAGGTAGAAGGTTTAACTTCATTCTAAAAGGGAGATGGGAAAAATTTCCAATTGTCCATGTGAAAGCAACAAATAAATTCACATGCATAATTAGGTTGTGAAAAACAAATTCCTTCTTGGGTTTGTGAAATTTAGTGGCCAAGAAGATAGTTAAAATGTCCTAAGTCTATCATTTCAAAGTTCGTTTTAACATTGTTTTTTGCATGGGTGATCAATTTGAGATTTATACCAATGAGTATGGGGATATTAACATACATTACATGTATGGGAATATTATTACCCACTTTCTTGATATAGATATTAGGTTTAGGGTGGAATTTAGAGAATCCAAAGTCAAGAATAAATTGATCCATTTTCTCATACCAAGACAAGGAGTTTGCATGAGGCCATAAATGGATTTCTTGAGGTGGTAGATAATCTTGTTGAAGTCAATTTGAATAAACCTTGGAGGTTATTCGATATAAATTTTTTATTATAAATCCCCATGTGATAATATGGGTTTTACATCCATTTGGTGGAACTCCCATCAATATGAAGTTGTAAGGGTATAAACAATGTGGATGGAGTTTATTTTGGATATGGGAGAAAAGGTTTCATGTATTCAATACCTTCTACTTATGAATATCGATTGGAAACTAACTAGTATTTGTGTCTATAAACGCTACATATATGACATATTAATTCCCATAAATCCATTTACATATAATATTTTTTCTTCCCTTTGGAAGGCAATATTTTGTAAATGTTTTTAATTACAAAGTTTCTGAAACCTAAGCTAAGAGCGAAGATTCTCACTAGAATTTTGAAGGTGTCTAGTGCTAATTAGAATGATCACCAACTATATGACCAAGTGCTTCCTTTATTGTATGGATCCATTAAGGCAGTTAAGAAGTTAGTGTAAGGTCAAGTTCAATAAAATCATTTGAAGGACAAGGTTAAGCAGATGGAACATTGTTTTCATTCTCACTATTAAAGAAGAAAAGTGATCCATGACAAAAGTAGAAGGATTAAAAATAAATATATTGAATTAGGTACAATAAGTTTCTAACCTTTTACATAATCTAAATAACCATTAAAATGACATTTCTCACTTTTAGGTTATAAGGATTTCCTTTTCTACTTGAGAATGTGCAACTATGCTTCACTACCAAACAAACAAACATGGCTTACATTTGGTTTTATGCTAATCCATGCTTACATAGGTGATATATATTTTAAATCCTTTGTGGGAGTATGATTGATGGTTTCCACTAAAAAATGGAGACTTGATCCCTCAAATTGGATCATACAAATTGTCATTTATTTTAATGTGTGACTATTTCTCTCAAAATCATATTTTGTTGTGGTGCATATGGAAGAATGTGTTTCATATGAATGGCTTGTGTAGTGCATTAAGTTATGGATTTGTTGTTAACACATTCACCACGGTTACTTGTTCTCCTAATTTGATCTCTAGATTGTTTTGCTACAAGGAAATTGTAGGCCAAAAACACATCAAGGAATTAAAACACAAGGGAATATGCGAAGACATCAATGATGGTTAAGAAGTATTTGCATCTAGAGAAAGAAGCAGAGGGAAGTGGGACACATAAAAAAATATGCATAAGTTGAAAGGGAATTGGGGCATTCTAAGAGACATGCTTTTAAAAAATATGTGGATGATGTTTGTTGAAAAAACAACTCGAGAAAATGTTGAGCGATGGAAAAGGTATAAATTTTCCATTTATTTCTTTATCTTTTTCTTTAATCATAACTCCTTTGTATTCTAAAATGGTAATATATCGAAGAATTATAATGGAATTAAGGAGATTAGTGATTATTGCAAATTAACTAAATATTGTCCTTTCTTCTATACAGAAAATAGAAGAAATGGGAAGCCAACATTCGGGAGGAAAAGACAAAGAAGAAGTAATTGTTGTCCCTTCAATAGGAAGCCATATCCAGACAAGAAGATCAAAATCGAAGTGCACAGTCAAAGAAAAGAAAGGAACAACGCGGCTTCAACGCAAGAGGACAAAATGATAACTGGAGATAGAAGATAGAGCGAATCCTTCAGATCTTTCGATCCTAAGGGATCGCTGCTTCAAATCTTATCTGTATTTCTTGTTTTGTCCGCCTGGCTGTTATAAAAGGACATCGCTTGCAGAAATCAAGGGGCATGTATTATCGTTATTCAGATTTCCTTTTGTATTTTCACTTTGATCACCAACTCTCGTTGGTTAAAACGGAGTGTGATTTCCTGTGAACTTTGTTACATATGATTAATATATAATTCGGTTTCCGTTCCATTATTTGATACTGGAGTAGCTCAGCGGTGCTTCACTAGCGGCTAACGGCCCGGCCCTGGTGGATCCACTTGTTATTTGTACCATTACTTTACAATTACAGTCGTGTAATGGTTTGCTTTAATGTTAATTTTCTCTAGTCGCATTGCTTTACAGATTCCATGTTTGATAGCTTACTGTTTCAATATTTTATCTAATTGTTTTATTGCATAAGCTGTGATTGAATCGCGTTGCCGTCCTTTCCACCATAACAAGAATATTATTATTTGTAACTTGTATTGATATGCTTTTACAATATAAAGCTTCATTATTCATTCTACAATTTGCTGTTCATTTCCATTAAATAGCTTTTCTGATCATTTATTTCCTGCAAGTATTTGGTTTTGCTTTGGAATGTTATTGCAGAGAGCGTGTTTCTTCCATTTCCATTAGCAACATTAATTAACTCAGTTATCATTTCCAATTAGTTGCTTTAGTGTGGAGTGTAAGATCAACAATTGTAAAGGACATTGGCTATCACTGTCTAAGTTCTCATATTGAGGATCTTGTTTATGTTTGATTTCATTTACATCAATTGACAGAGGAAAGAGTTATTACTACTGCATCCTTGACTGATGATTGTTGAGTGAATAATTGAGTTTTAGAGCATTAATTTTCATGTCATTGCAATTAAATTCCATCTTCAAACATCTGTTTACTCTTGTATTTGAAACATTGTACTGCAAATTGGAAAGCATTAATATTAGATTAAATTGTCGCCTCAGACTGAGTACACTCTTGAGATAAAAAATTATACCTGGATTGATAATTAATGTAGGATAAATAGGAGTTAAAAAGACACCTTTTATACCTCAACAGAAAACACCACCCCTAAAAGAAATGAGAGGAAAAATGGTGACCATACCATCTTTGCATGGTTGTCACATTGAGAAATAGTTGAGGTGATCAATTTTTTCATGCTAAAGTCTCCTCATGCCATTCCTATGAGCATTAAACACTAAATGTAGATAAGATGCCCGCTTTTTTTAAATCTCAAGGTCTTATATTATACTATGATATATGTGTAATGCATGTTGTAGATTAACACATTTATTATCTTAGGTTCGCCTCTGTGGAAACCAGAGCAATAACATTGATAAAGGTTCAAGCCAAAGTGTTCTGGAACAAACATATTGAGCTAGTGGTGGCCAAGATTATCATTACAAAAACTGACTATGGAAGCCACGAAAGGCATATAGTTAGAAAAATAGAGGACATATATAATAGAAACCTTATAAATTAGTAAGATTATTTCTAGTGGCATCACACTTAGGAAATAGATTGAGACTAAACAACTAGAGTGGAGTATGTAGGTTGGAAAGGAGGAAGAAAATATTTCTCACAAAGTGAGGTTTCTTCCATTATCTATATTCTTTCATCCATGATCTGATAAAGCAATGGATCTCCTCCATATAAAGGATGAACTCATCTCTAGTTTCGTTGTGTTTAGATAACACTTTACCCTATAGGTTATTAACATGCCAACATAAATCAACTATTTGTATATATTAGTTGTGTCATTATCTTAGAGTGCTTAAGTTTGGAACCTAGTTCTCCACTTATGCCATGATCTCAGAATAAAACAATTTGTTTCTTTCATCAACCAATTCCTGCTCAATGTTTAAAATCTTGTGCTAAACCACAATTGGAATGTGTTCAAGGTATAAATCCATGGAGGCTTGGACTTGGGCTCAAGATTATGTGTTGTTGTTTGGGCTTCAACCACCAAGGCGCCTTCTTAAAAGATTTAATTTCTAAGCATTGAGACCACTGAAGAGGAGGCACAATTGAATATGAAGGAATAGGGGATGATGGCTGGTGCAAAGGGGAGAAGTAGAGGGAGGAAATACAAAAGAGGTGACCATGGGAAGAGGCTTGGGTGAGAGGGAGACACTTTGAAAAAGAATAAATGACAAGAGATAGACTAATTATCTCACAATTGTTAGACACGGAGTGCCAAAATTCCAATCATATACAAGAGAATAAATAAAAATGCATGAGTGGTAGTATATCTGTGTGTACCTGTTGTTGAGGAGCATAGGTAATATGATACATGCACACATTATACCCTCAATGTCACTTCACCTACAACTAGTAAGGATGGTGAAGGTTGTTTGTAGGTAGGTAAAAAATATATCCATGAAAAGGGACCATGGCAGGAAGGCTCATCCTTCGTCTTTCTTAAGAAAAATTTTGTAACACACAAAGATTTTTCCTTGTGTCACACTGAAATCAACGAGAAATGAAACATAAATCCTCCTTGGAAAGTCAAACATTCCTGAATATGTCCTGTAAATCTCAACATGAATAGTGAATTGACATTTCCATGTCATGAATAAGTCCATTTCAGCAATGTCATGTCATGAGTGGTCATATGCCACTTCACTATTGTACACCATGTATGTTGTATTCAAAATGTATTGTAAAGTGGAAGTCCAAAGGAAACTCATGGAATGTAAAGATTCGTGTAAGTTGAAAAGTCATAGGAAGCCAAACAACCATGAGGGTAGTTAAAGAGTCACTCCTTGGCTATACATACTCTCTCATTGTATGAGTGAAGGACTTTTCACCTTAGCTCCACTAGCAAAGCATTAGAGAGATAAGCTAGTTCTTTTGTGGAGAAAAGAGTGGCTCCAACGTTCCACTATTGGAGATAGTGATGTTCATTGTACATATGTGTCTTGGAAATTTTACTTAATAACATAAGCCTTCCGAGGCCAACACGTTCTTCATGCATGGACTATGAATGTTTGTAAGACTATTTTGTGAATGTTTGTATTTCATGTTTGCTTTCACATGTGCTAAGATAGTTGAACTATTTCAGTTATTTTAGTACTTATCTTATTGAGAATGTGTTGTAATATTTGGTATTGTTGTCCCATCCTTGTGGATTATTCTGTAGGATATTAGACAAATATTTCTCAATTGTTGGTTGTAATAACTGTTGCATTCCTTGTGACTATTCTGCTGGATGTTGATGGATCCTTCGGTTCATGTGTGTCTCTTCCTGGGTGGTACTATTACCTCTCTTTTAAAGGCTCACTTTTCTCTCTCCCACCGCAGTAGAAGGACCGTGACATACTTGCAATTGGACATTCACCAGGCACACCCCCCTTGCTTTTTGAAAGTACATATGCACCCCTCTCTCCTGCCAATAGTCAAAGCCAATTCAGATCTTTAAGAATATGGTAACTGAGCCTTTATTCCAGATGGGACTCCTACACCAAACGGTGTGAGGTATAATTGGGACTTCATATCAGGGAGATCCACTGAATGTTCGACAGTTCAGCACCATCAACAAGTTCTAAGACTATGGATCTAAAGAAAAGGTAGTACACACTACAAGAAAAAAGCACATTGGTGAGGGTCATGCTTGTGACGGACCTTTAAGGTCCGTCACCAATGTCACATATGGTGACGGAAATATTTCGTTATACAACAAATTTAATGTCATTATAATATACTTGATTTGTTAAGAGAAGACATTTTTTAAGTATTTAACCTAAGTCAAATGGTCACTAATTTGTTTGATACTAGAAAAAATAACATTGAGAAAATGGGAGTACCAAGGATATGCTTGATCAGTGAATGACTCCCTTTGTGCCATTTAAGACCAAGAAGCAACAATGTGAATGACAATAGGCCTTGGCTTAGTAGGTTTATTTTTTTTTATTGACTTCTGTGTGGTTGAAGAAGAATGACCTTCATCCTTACACCACTAGTATCCTGAGAGAGAATTTCCCTCTCGACACTTGCTATGTAGAACAACTAGGAAATCGCCCATGACATTTGGGAAAAATCTAAGCATAGTGGGATTTTTAAAGAACTAATGAGCTAGAATTGATGAAGGAGAATGTAATTCATGAATCCACCATATAACGATTGAGTAAGAACTTTCCTTATGCCATTTTTTTTGGCTTGAGGGTGGCCAACTATAAAGGATAGAACTGTAACACCCCCATCCCACATTTACCCAAGTAACTAGCCAACTAAGGTAAACATGCGATGAGAGGCTACTAATATGAGATTCAACCTCTTATATGACCTTAAGGAAGTGGAACCAACGGAAACAAGACAAACACACCTTACACAACATCAACAACATCCCCAAAAGGTAACCCAACCTTCCAGACCCCTGACCCCTGAGGGAGACTGAATTTTTGACCCTTTTGGACCATAGCCATAGGCATGCCAATGAAAGGTAGCAATTGGGATCCTATAGCCACAGGAAAAAAACAAAAAGCATGCGACCATGGCCCCATTTGGTTAGTTTTGTGCCTACAACTCCGAAATTCGTGCCACATTTTTAGCCCCAGAGCCCAGGTCACTGCCCAAAACCTCATGAAACTTTAGGATATGATAAATAACATTAAAACAAAGGTACGAAAGCAATCACATCATCAAGAAATCATCTGGACCCCTCCTAGCCATGATAGGCATTCCTTAAAACATGTCACAAACATTGCATCTACATGTGTAAACAATAGATTTAAACATAGGGTCTCGTTCTTAACTAAGAATCCTTGAGAAGTATTGCTCCTTTACATCATAAGCTGCAATACAATCTATTTGACCATAGATACAATGTGCATTCATTTACAAGTAAAAACATAGATAGAGCCATACATCATCATTGGTAAAATAAATGCTTATAACCAACATAAATACCATGGATACAACAACAATATAATCCACATAATAACCAGTGCAATTATACATCAAATACCAAAGGAATGAGCTCTTCATTACTGAATGTAAAAACCAACCGGAGATGGTACTTCCACGTTCCACGGACCATATATTGGCTAAGCCAAATCTCTCATCATCCAATGACCCCCGTGCCATATTCCAAGCATGAATGTGGGACTCAAACCGAAAAACCAACCAGGGCTACACCACCTCACCCTCATCAATATAAATTAGGCTTTACTGTGATCCATCTCAAATCACTAGGCCAACACCATAAACATTTCATAACCGACTTTACCATGATCTACAACTGATCACTAGGCCAACACAAGCATGGATATCACTGGATTCTCTCTACATAAACTGTGAGGAATTTTCCTATCTCCTAATCTCATAGGATTCACCGCAACCCTCAGTCTGAATCAAGGGTCTCTAGGCCCTAAACTGAGACATACTCTCCAGGATTTACCGTATATCCCAAACCCGATATTCCTAGGCATGAATGAAGAGAAAACCACCTGTAGGCTTTACCGTATATCCTGCCATTCACCAGTTGAGGATTCCTAGGCCTACCGAGGCAACACACTATCCGACTTTACCACAACCCACAGTTAGGTTCAGGGGTTACTAAGCCATGTGTTATATCAATTCGGAGATCCATCCCACTTAGATTCAAATCCATTTGGTAATCCAACTAAACCAAAACATGAGAACTCCACAACACCATGGATATATGGAAATGGCAAGGTTAGGTTGAAAACATTGTCACACCTAGAAAAAACCCATGCAAAGACAACAAAGAACCACATGAAATATCGTGCATGCAAAATTTAGCAAGGAAAATACACATGAAAATCGATACCTGCCAAGAGTCCTGTTCTAGCTGCTTGGTTTTTGCTCCTCCTTGCTTGCTTCCTCCTTTTTCCTGCTTTCCTACCTTTCTTGGTCCAATGGAAAAATTGTCCAAAAAAATATAAGTATCCAAGAGTGAGAGAGAGAGAGAGAGAGAATAATGAGAGAGCTCCAAAAAATGCACTAACACAAGGTGCCAACTGATCCTCAGAAGCCTTTTTATAGAAGAGGCCTCTATTTTCCTTCATTTTCCTCCTCACATGCAACATGTGACCTTTCATCTCCCTTTTCTCCTAATTTCCATTATTTTTCATAAATAAATGTGCCAAATATGCCATTTTTCCTTTCCAAAGCCTTAGCATTTTCCTTTGCCAAATTCCTTAGCCATAATAAACCAAATGAACACCCACTAGGATGTTTTTCCCAACATTAAGCTCATAATAAGTGTCCCATCAACCGTGGTTATTATTTTTAACTTTATTACATGGAATTTTCAACAGGGATGTTGCAAAACCCTCCCCCTTGGGGGACATTGTCCTCAGTGTTCAACCACACATATAACTCAACAAAGCCGCTGAAAAGCAGCCATACTACCCATGGATCTTTATAAAATAGCTCGATGCAGTATTTACAATGATCACCCCGTTGAAAAGAAAAGCAACATGACATCATAACAACGTGATAACTATAATTACATGACACAATACCGCTTATTGGAGATTTATAACATAGCTCATTGCGGTATTTACACCCATTTACATATACACATACATCCAACCATCACATCAAAACATATACCAAAACATTTCCAAAACATATGCTAAACAAAAACCAACATCACACCAAAACTGCTTTGCCTCAACCAGAAAAAAAAAAGTAAGGATACATGGCCCACATCTAATCCGCCATCTCACATGTAGCTTCATCGAGCCCAAAGTGCTTCCATTGCAATTTAAATTTCTCTATTGCTCGATTCCAGAGCATGATCACCTTTTTCTACAATATACACTGAGGCTCTGACTAGAATTATCCATCGGTTCCACCTGCAACATAGACCAGTCAATCACATGATCAACATCTTTAACATATTTATTAAGAAATAATATATGAAAAAAATCATGGTATTTCACTGTGGAAGGCACTGAAAGCCGATAAGCCACTGGTTTGATCCTCTCAATGCTCCTGAAGGTTTTGCAAAACCGTGGTCCCAACTTGGCACATGATCCATCTGCATGGAGCTCTTCTTGGGCTTGATGCATAGGTACACCTAATCCCCAACTAGAAACTCCTTGAATGACCTGTTCCTTTCTGCATAAATATTTTGCCTATCCTATGCTCCCTTCAAGTTCTTCTTGATCACCTGCATTTCTTGTTCGATTTTTTCCAACATCTCTAGTCCAATTAGTACCATGTTAACCAGATCACTCCAACTGATAGGAGTGTTGCAACTCCGCCCATACACAGACTCAAATGGACTCATCTCCAATGACTCATGATACCCATTGTTATAAGCGAACTCTACAAGTGGAAAATACTCTTCCCACTTGCACTGTTGATGCATCACATACATCCTCAACATATCCTCCAATATCTTGTTGACCCTCTCTGTCTGTCCATCTGTCTGTGGATGATAAGTTGTGCTGAAGGAAAAATTAATGCACAAAACTGCAAACAAATCCTTCCAAAACTTGGAAGTGAACTTTGCATCCATGTTTGACACGATCTTCTTCGGAACACAATGCAATCTGACTATGTATCTGATGAACACTTGTGCCATATCGCTATATGAATACGTAGTTTTCACTGGAATGAAATGTGCAACCTTTGTTAACCTGTCCACAACAACCGTGATGTAATCATGTTGTCTAACTGTCCTCGGAAAACCTATGATGAAGTCCATGGAAATGAGCTCCCATTCCCACTCTAGAATTGCAATCGGTTGTAACCATCTACTTGGATGTTTACACTCTGCATTAACTATCTGACAATCCAAACATCTAGTTACAAAATTTGCCACGTCCTTCTTATATTTGGCCAATAATAAAATATCTTCACTACGGTCAAAGTCTTCTGGTAGCCTGGGTAACCCTAGTATAGTTTTGCATGAAAATCCCTTAAGATCACCTTCTTGAGCTTGTTGTTGTCTAATACATATATCATGTCTCTAAATATAACCAATCCATTTTTTGTGAGACGAGAGTCCAAATCCTATACATGTGTACATGTACATGTACCTGTACTACCTCCTGTGATCCAGGTGGATATCGGTGGCCACCCACCTATTCCATTTGGACCCGCACCATCAATTCTTGCAGCTTTTCACTTTCAGCACAACTTACTATTTTTAGGAGGTTTTCAGGTCCTGCACTCCCGGAGCTGTTTTGGGACCCTAATGATCCAGGTGGATATCGGTGGCTGCCCACCTATTCCATTTGAAATGCCACTATCATTTCTTTCAGTTTCAACACAACTTACTATTTTTAGCAATTTTTCGGGTCATGAACTTCCGAAGCCGTTTTGAAACACTAAACGATGTTTTTTGGGCATCACGCCTTCAGCAAATATGATTTCATTCTGGAATTGATATTCATGATTGATAGTTTTAGTCCTTGGATAGATCTTTCTAACGATGTATCATGTGCGTCAAACATAGATAGTATGCCAAAGTTATGACGTTGGGAAGTTGAAACACCAATTTACCCAAACGAGTCCCATAGTTTTAATGCTTCATCTCCTAGGGTTAGGTTTTTGGATGTTTATAGTTTTCCATTGCTTCTCAATAATAAATAGGCCCTCGAGCCTCATTGTAACACAGTTCAGAGACATGTAGCTGCCACATCTCTTCTCAGAGATAAGCTATCAACGCCCTAGCTATTTGATTTCCATTATGTCTGTAAGCATATTTCTGTTATTTGATATTAATTAAATGAAGCATTATTTCTGCTACATCTATTTTTTTATGTATATTTCTATATTTTATTGCGTTCCTGCATAAATCCAGATCATCCTGTACCTATACTTGTACTATTACATGTACCTGTACCTATACCCTACTGCAACCTATGCACAATCTCCATATACCTATGATCCTGCTGACTTGCCTGCAAGATCATATCATGTAAGTCTGTCCCATAGGAGCTCATCGCTGCTAAGTGATTTACCTGTACTCACCTGCTAAGAGAATTTGTGACCCTGTTCTCCTTTCCCTTGATGTACCTGATCTCGAAATCAAACTCGCTGATCATTCCCAACCATCTAGCCTGCATGGCATTCAAGTTTGACTGGTCAAATAAGTACCTCAACCCAATGTGGCCACTCATCAATACAAACCACCTGCCAAGAAGATACTTCCTCCACATCTTCAGTGCATGTATGATTGATGCTAGCTTGAGATCATGTGTTAGGTAGTTATGCTCGTGCTCATTCAATTTTTGTGACTCATAGCAGACCACCTTCCCATCCTGCATAAGGACCCCACCAAGTCCTCTCTTTCAAGCATCTGTACACACTACAAACTCCTTTTCCAGATCAACACTATTTAATACTAGAGTATGTGTCAACAACTGCTTAACCTACTCAAAACTAGCCTCACAGTCCTCTGTCCAATCAAACTTATTACCTTTCCTCTACAGTGATGTAATAGGATAATAAATCTATGAGAAGTTCTTGATGAACCTCCTATAATAACCTACCAATCCCATGAATGATCTAACCTCATCTACACTCTTAGGAGCTACCCACTCCATGATGGCCCTTATCTTCTACTGCAATGCCTTCCTTAGAGATAAGGTGTCCCAAGTAATGAACCTTAGTATGGAAGAACTACATTTGCTAAGCTTAGCATACAACTGATTCTCTCACAACAACCTCAACACCATTGCCAAATGCTTGACATGCTCTTCCTCATTTTTATAATACACCAATATGTCATCAATAAACACAATCACAAACTTTTCCAAATAAAGACAGAACACATTTTTCATCAAAAACATAAGTGTAGCTGGGGCATTAGTCAAATCAAATGGGACTACAGCAAACTCATAATGCTTGTACCTGGTCCAGAATGTGGTCTTGTAGATGTCCTGCTCTTTGATGCATACCTGATGATACCTCGATCTCAAGTCAATCTTAGTGAACACTACTGCTCCCTTCAACTGATCAAACAAATCATCGATCCTTGGTAATGTGTACCTATTTTTTATGGTAAATTTGCTCAGCTGCCTGTAGTCAATGCATAGTCTAAGAGTACCATCCTTCTTCTTCATGAATAATACTAGTGCACCCCATGGTGATACACTTGGCCTAATGTACCCTTTGTCAAGCATCTCTTTCAGCTGCAACTTTAAATCAACCAACTCAGGTGTGCTCATACTGTAAGGTGCTTTTGATGTTGAATTTTCCCCTAGCACCAACTCAATAGAGAAGTCTACTTCCCTATGTGGTGGCAACTATGAAATCTCGGATAGAAACACACCCTGAAAGTGCTGCAAAAGTAGATACCTGTTCAACACATCCACATCCTCAACTTCATTACCTTTTTCACTAGAGGTATGAACTACAAATAGCAGGCACGCTTTCCTGCGACTGCGTTTGGCATGCATGGTTGTCACCATCCTAACTGATGTGGCTTTCTTCTTTCCCTGTAAAACTCTTGGTTCCCCATTGTCATCTAAGCACTCAATGGATTTTTCATAGAAATCTACCTTAGTCCCATGAAGGTATAACCAATCCATACCCAATAGCATACTGTATGATCCCAATGGAAATATGTTCAAGTACGCTTTTGTAGGTGTACCATTTAACTCAAATGCACAAGCTCTCACCCAATGGTGAACTCTTTTCTTCGTACCTATGGCCAACTACACTAACTAATATTCTTCATGCATTTCCTTACTCAAACCACACTTATCCACCAATTCAGGACTAACATAACTAGAATTAGATCAAGGGTTAATCAAAATATAAATAACTTGATCAAAAAGCTTACCGTCCATCTCAATGATAGAAGCCTGGCGATCGGCCTGCTTGTTTTCCATTGCTGCATAAATTTGAGCAATTCTCTGCTCAACATCCCCAACAATATGTACCTCCTGTGCACTCTATATATTAGGTATACCACCTTGATTCTGTCGAAAATCTCTCTTAAGATGATCTTCACCGCATGTCCAACACTCCATCCATCCTGCACCATTACCTCCGTGTTGTTGTTGTGAGCTATGTTGCTATTGTGGCCTATGTTCCTGTCCAACTACATTAAAAGTATTTTGTGGCGCCACATTTTCTTTCTCATCTGCATTCTGAGGCCTTTCTCTCTTAGGATTCCATTTACCTTTACCTTGTTCTTTCCCTTTCCATCCTTGTTGAGACTCATTCTTGCGCTTTGAATGTTCATAACAATGCTTTAGCTTCCCAATGACTTCCTCAAGTAACCAAGGCTAACCATACTCAATGCGGTCTTTGAATGCTAATGGAAAACCACTAACAAATCGCTGGAATTTATCCTTCTCATCCTCAAGATATGCTACATACCTCAATAGCTCCAAGAATTTTGTCATTTACTCTTCATCTGTCATTGATCCCACCCTTAGCTCATAGAATTCTTTGGCCTTGCCTTCGTAGTACCTCTCTGTCAAATACTTTTTTCTGGAAAATCCTTTTGAACTCATGCCAACTCAAGTCCTTGGTTCTAATGTCTCTGACCCGCTTCACATCTTCCCTCCATATGTCTTCTTTACCTTTAAAATTGAAGATAGAAATCCTAGCCTTCATTTTTTCTGTGTACTCATGCAATTCGAATAATTTGTTCATCCCAAGTATCCAAGCCTCTACATCTTCCGGTTTCTTCATGTCTCCATCAAAAGTAGATGGTTTTTCTTTCTTGAAATCATGATGAAAGTATCCCCTATCACTCCTCCTATAAGGGTGATACCTATGACGATCATGATGTCTATCCGAACCAAAACTAGAATGGTAAATGTAATCATCACTCCTCCTATCTGGAGTGTCCAAAAACTTTCCATCTCTCACTGTATCATCTCTATCTAACCTGTGTCTACTAGGAGGTCTACTTCCATATGACCCATTAGTGTTTCCCTCTTGTCCATAGCTGATCCTAAGTGGCCCTTGTTTCTATAAATTTGGCAAGCTCTGAAGAAGTATTGCATTCAACTCTGCTTATTTCTCTTGTGCCTGTATGATCCTATCATTATCCGCCTTACAGCTCCTTATTTCTTCCTTTATGCTTCTCAATGTGTCTACCAAATTAGAAGAGTTCCCACCATGCTGCTCATATGACTCATAGGGAGAGTCCTTGTAGTCTACCATCTTTCTATCCATGTTGATCTTTCTTCCTGCCAAGCATAATATGTCAACTAAACCAAATAATAATAAACCAACACACCTTAGTGTAATTTGGGGAGGATACATCCCGCAAGATCAACCAATCAATGTAATACATGTATATACAAATTCATAACAACATATAAACTCATGACACATGGTATACTAGCACACAATCATCATTCTAGTTGGAGTCCAATAATCAATGTGTGACCATACCGATACACCCCAATGAAAACTGGACCACACACCATCACAAGTAGGGCCCATGCATGAACATAAGCGACATATAACCAAGCATGACCGACCAATGCATGTTCAACATATAACATCAGTCAAGCAAGCATACCTAGACAACACACAATCATGACCAATATGTAACCTAGCATAAGCAATAAATTCATATACAACATGTAAAAATATGTAAGCAAGTGTGCACGAATAATACATAAGCATAAACAACTCACAATCATTCATACACTCATGACAACATGTTGACAACAACATCATTAGTCATCCCATGGTGACACCACTACCACCATGGCCAACACAAACCGGATGCGACAAACATATACACCATAAGCATGATAAACACACCACCCATCCAAAATAAGGGGTGAACCATGCTCTGATACCAATATGTAACACCCCCTTCCCACATCTACCCAAGTAAGTAGCTAATTGGGCTAAACATGCAATGATAGGCTACTAATATGAGATTCAACCTCCTAGATGAACTTACGGAAGTGGAACTAATGGAAACAACACAAACACACCTAATTACACAACATCAACAACATCCCCAAAAGGTACCCCAACCTTCCAGACCCCTGACCCCTGAGGGAGACTGAATTTTTTACCCTTTTGGACCATAGCCGCAGGCATGCCAAGGAAAGTTAGCAAATGGGAGCCTATATCCGTAGGCACAACACAACAAGCATGTGGCCAGGGCCCCATTTGGTCAATTCTATTCCTGAAACTCCGGGATTTGTGCCACCTTTTCGGCCCCAGATCCCAGGTCACTTCCCAAAACTTCATGAAGCTTTAGGAGATGATAAATAACATTAAAACAAAGGTACAAAAGTAATCAAATCATAATGAACTCATCTGGACCCCTCCTAGCCATGAAAAGCATTTCATCAAACATGTCACAAACATTGCATCTACATGTGTAAGAAAATAATTTAAACATAGGGGTCTCAAACTTATCTTAGAATAGCTAAGAAGCATTGCTCCCTTACATCATAAGTTGAAATACAATCTATTTAACCATAGATACATTGTGCATTCATTTACAAGTAAAAACATGGATAGAGCCTTACATCATCACTGATAAAATACATGCTTATAACCAACATAATAAAAATATAAATACCATGGATACAACAACAATAGAATCCACATAATAACTAGTGCAATTATACATCAAATACCAAAGGAATGCGCTCTTCATTACTGAATGTAAAAACCAATCGGAGATTGGACTTCCACGTTACCCCTGGCCATAGATTGGCTGAGCCAAATCTCTCTTCATCCAATCACCCACTCGCCATATTCCAAGAATGAATGTGGGAATCAAACCGAAAAACCAACCAGGGCATCCTGAGGCTACACCACCTCACCCTCATAAGTAGAAATCAAGATTTACCGTGATCCATTCCAGATCACTAGGCCAACATAATAAATATGTCATAACTGACTTTACTATGATCTACACCCTATCAATGGGCCAACACAAGTATGGATATCACCGAATTCTCTCCGCCTAAGCCGTGAGGAATTTTCTTGTCTCCTAGAGTCTCAGGGTTTACCTCAAATCATAGTCTGAATCAGGGGTCACTAGGCCCTAAACCGAGACATACTCCTCAGGATTTATTGTATATCCTAAACTCAATATTCCTAGGCTTGAATGGAGAGAAAAACACCTCTAGGCTTTACTGTATATCCCTCCATTCACTGGTGGAGGATTCATAGGCCTACCAAAAACCATAGTATGATTCAGGGGTTACTAAGCCATATGTTATATCTATTAGAAAATTATATATTATAGAGAAATGAAACACATTAAATATGTGGAAAACACAAGCATACAAAACACATAAAACCAGAGAGACACAAATATACGTGGTTCACCTAGTTTGGGCTATGTTCGCCCCGAACAGCCAGTCCTTCCTTTCTATTATCCAACAAAATGAAGAGACAAAACCTACAGTAGATTCGCTGTAATATCCTATATTCTCTCTCACAGTCTCCCTATCTGTTTCTCACTCTGAGAATACACATACAACACACAGTCACATACAATGCCCTCATACAAAGCCAGGGGTTGCCTTCTAGGGCAAAAAACCCTAAACTAAACATAACTTCTACCGTCAGATCATCTGCCTAATGAACGACCCAGACTAACTAGAAATTACTATACTTTTACAAGGAAATTTTACATCTGTTTTTAGCTTTAGGGGGCGCTGCCCCCTGGACCCCCCAAGCAGCGTTTAATTATAGGCGGAATTTCTGCCCCATTAAGGTATAGGGGTCCAACGCTGTGATATAAAAAATTATAGGGGTCTAGTTGTTAAAAAAATTATATATTACAAAGCAATGCAACACATAAAATATATGGAAAACACAAGCACATAAAACACATAAAACTAGAGAGACACAGATATACGTGGTTCACCCAGTTTGGGCTACGTCCACCCCGAACAACGAGTCCTTCCTTTCTATTATCCAGCAAAATTAAGAGACACAACCTACAACAGATCCATTGTAATATCCTCTGTTCTCTCTCATAGTCTCCCTATATTTTTCTCGCTCTAAGAATACACATACAATGAACATTCGCAATACAACACCCTCATACAAGCGAGTGGTTTCCTTCTAGGGAAAAAAACCCTAAACTAAACATAGCTTCTACCTTCAGATCATCTGTCTAATGAATGGCTCAGATTGACTAGAAATCACTATATTTTTACAAGGCAATTTTACATATGTTTTTAGCTTCGGGGGCGCTACCCCTGAAACCCTCCGCCACTGGACTCCCCCGGTAGGTTTAATTACGGGCGGCATTGCCGCCCCATTAAGGTATATGGGTCCAACGTTGTGATACAAAATTAACAAGATAATCAGGCTCCACACCCAACAATATCAATTCGGAGATCCACCCCACTCAGCTTTAAATCCATCTAGTAATCCAACGAAACCAAAATATGAGAAATCCATAACACCATGGCTATTCGGAAATGGAAAGGCTAGGCTGAAAACACTGTCACACCTAGAAAAAACCCATGCCAAGTAAACAAAGAACCACATTCAATACCATGCATGCCAAATCTAGCAAGGAAAATACACATGCAAATCAATACCTGCCAAGAATCAGGTTATAACTTCTTGACTCTTGCTCCTCCTTGCTTTCTTCCTCTTTTTTCCTGCTTTCTTGCCTTTCTTGGTCCAATTCCAAAATTATCCAAAAAAATCTAAGTGTCCAAGAGTGAGAGAGAGAGAGAGAGAATAATGAGAGAGCTCCCAAAAATGCACTGACAAAAGGCACCAATTGATCCTCGGAAGCCTTTTTATAGAAGTGGCCTCTATTTTCTTCTGTTTCCATTTATTTCCTCCTCACATGCAATCCGTGACCTTTCATCTCCCTTTTCTCCTAATTTCCATTATTTTTCATAATTTTTTTTTCCAAATATGCTATTTTTCCTTTCCAAAGCCTTAGACTTTGCCCTTTCCAATTCCCTTATCCATAATAAACCAAATGAACACCCACTAGGATGATTTTCCTAACATTAAGCTTGGAATAAGTGTCCCATCAACTGTGGTTATTATTTGTAACTTTATTACATGGAATTTTCACCAGGGTTATTACAAGAACAAACAATTGAGCCTAAAGTTGGGGTGAAAAGTGGTTCACCCTTCACCATTTGTAGGAAAAATTTGATCTTCATCACATAAGTTCCCTTATGGGCTTATAAATCTATAATGTAAATAACATTCAATGAGATAAAAACGATGTTTATATATATGTGATACATTTTATGATATGAGATGGTAAATTTGGTTGTGATGGATGTGTAATATCTATATTCCTTCTTGTTAATCTTAATGTGCTCTTATGATGTTTTTTAATGATTTTGAACATGGGATTTAAGGATATTTAATTATAGTGATATTTAATGTTTATGTCTAATATATGCCTTTTGTCAAGTAAGATGTTATGGCTGAGAAGAAAAGGGTTGTTAACCCCTTAGACTCTTAGACAACCAAGATGTTTGGTTTCTTGTGAAAAATTCTTAGAGAGTTTCAACCAAGGGAGATTGGTTTGCTCTAGATAGGACAAAGAAGCTCTAATATGTTTGTTATATTAGAGGGTAATATTAAGGATGTAAGAGTAAAATCCTTGACTATAAAGTGGAGGCTCATAGGAAAGAGTCTTCATAGAGCATCTAATGTAAAATGAGATAATTCACTAAATAATTCTTGAACTAGTGAAAAGTAAATTAAAGGGCATGAAATGGGCTTATATTTCCTTTTAAGCGATTATGTTTAGCCTTTAATAGGATAATTATGGGATTGAACAAATGTTTTGTACCTCTGTTTGGATTGTTGTATGGTTGCAAGGTTTAAAGGTATCCCTGTTATGGTATAAGAAAAGTTGGAGATATCTTGATATTGGTTCCTTAGAAGGGCTATGTTCCTTGTGAAGGTAGGCCTTGATGTTAGCTTTTAGTTTTATTTTTGGTGGGTTGTAAGCCTTGCTTATTTTTGGATGAAGAGAGTGAGAAGTTTCACTGATATTTGGGCAAGCTGTGAACAATGGCCTCTATGACTCGTTGCGGGGAAATCCTAGTAAATGGATATGGAATGAAAGTTTTCATCCTTTATAGGATGAAGAGGATATAAAAATATTTGGAAGAATTTGGGCATGGTAACTACCCTTTCAGAGTTAATTTCAACCCTACAAAATTGGGTTGTAATTACCCATTAGAAACTTTTGGAAATTTTGGGATTGGAGGCTTTAGCCCTAGATCACAGTCATATGGTTTGATAGGAGATATGATTGTGGGCTAGTAGAAAAAATATTAAGTTTATAAGGAGCACTGAAAAATGGGGATATCTGAGATTTTTTAAGTACTTGAGAATCCATGCATTGGGATCTATCAATAATGCATAATCCAAGAATCATCAAGTGTAGCAGACAAGAATGTTGATTTTTTCAAGTGACAAATGTGGGAATCGGGATCCATCAAGGTCCAAATATACATACATCAAGAAATTACTTATAATGGATAGTTCCAAAAAGCTAAATGTCATATGGAAGAATTGACGTGCAATGGAACTACTATCAATAGAAGTTCGAGGATCTAAAATCCGTCAAGGCATCTTAGTTTGACATTGAATTATATTATGTGTTGGAGACATATTACTAAAGATTATGAAGGAGTAGAAGTTCAAGAATTTGTAAAAACATGAAAAGAGTGATTTTAAGAAATATATATTTGGATGCATATGTAAGAGGCCACATGGAAGTTGTGTGGAGCACACATGGGCACTCACATACCCAATGGGTAGGTGGTTGTTGATGTGGCATGATGACATGCCATGTAGATGTGGAAAATGTTTAAGTTTTGGAAAGATGGAATGTCAATGTGGAGATGAGTGGTAAAAAGGAGTTGATATGGTATTTGAAGTAGTGCTACTCAACAAGGATGACGTCAAATCTAGAAATAAAATTTTTTTGGAGTTTTGTGAAATAAGGATTTTCAAGTTTTTCCAAATCTAGATGGATTCAAATGAATCCAAAAAAACATAGATATCAGATATCTATAAACCCAAAAATTTCATTTAACATTTAGATCTCATGGATCTAGATGTTGACATGGTTGAAAAACGTTTTCCCAAATTTGGATGGATCTGGAAATTTCAAAACTTCTAGATGGATCTAGAAAATTAGAAATCTAGATTTGTGGAGATATAAAAATTTTGAGAGGGTACTAATGGAAAATCCTAGATATGAATGCAAGCAAAAGGATAATGTGTCGAATGAGAATTTGGCCCTATGTGTTGGTGACCTATGGGCAAAGACTACCATGTGTTAGTTGTGTGTTTCTAATGTAGCATTGTACAATGGTGACACAAGAGAAATCACTACTGTGTGTCTGCAATGTGGAAATGGTATAAATGATGATATGGTGCTAAGAAGGTGAATATTTAGATTGGGCATAAATTCATGTTTAAATATTATATGTGGATGAAATTAATATAGTTAGAAAGCTCTCAATGAGCAAAAGATGATGGCGATTTCAGAAAAGAGTGTTAAGGTGGTTGAAGGAAGAGGAATATTGATAACCCCACTTCCATAAAAAAAACTTTGGAGGTTGGGTTTGGAAACCCTATTCCCTTAAAATGTATTTGAAGGGGTTGGGTGGCATTACAAACACCAAATTGGAAATTCCAAGCTAAATGACCATATTTCTATAAAAGGAAAATTGTCTCAAACTTAGATATAAAATCCTCAATGGAAGACGAATCACTAGGATTTAAATCAATCAATGATTTTTTGAGTGATACCACTCGAGTCTCATTGTGTTTTGTATTTAGAAAACACATAATCCATATTTCTCTAAGCTACCTTTTGGGTTTCAATTCTTTGTAGTGAAACTATATAGATTACTAGAGATTGACATCCCTATCAATCCAAAAATCCAATAGTTTTTATTGTCCCATTTGTATTTCTTAGATGCATTAGTGGAGAGAGTGTTTATTCCCAAGGTAATCCCATAAAGTGATTATTATATGGGTTGGACCAATATATTATTTTTCATCCATATTTTATTCTTTTAGAGTGGAAAATTTGGAGGAATAAACTTATAGGATCATTTTTACCCATGGGTCCTAGTTTGGCAAATTGGGAGGCTAAAACATTCCATAAGAATTTTGATGCATCAAATGGTATTTTTTTTGGGTGAAAATTTTCCCCTTAAGAATGACACCTCTAAGAAATATTTTTCACATAGACACCTTTCTAATAACACACAAATCATCCCAATTGGAGTTTGCTTGCAAAATTTATTCCGCACGGAAATTGACCTTGTTTCTTTGACCACCATGATTCGAGATGATGCCACATTAGTCTCGATTATTCATGGAAAAGGGGTTATCCATATGATCATAATGAATAAAAATATAGAAGTGTCACAATTATAACTCTAATTAAGAGTTGAAGGAGTCAAAATTAACCACTACTAAGCTATCAGACTATGTTATAACCATGCCACTAGGAGGAGATGGGGTTCCATTCTATTCAAGTGCATTTTTTTCCATAAATGAACATGGTAGTTGAGAGTGGATAGTGAGAGAGAAAAAATGGAGAGGATTTGAGTACAATATCAATCCACAAGCCACAAGAATAATTCCTTTGTACTTGCATCCATTTCCATTTAGAGAAAGAGTAACTAGAGCAACCTTACATTCCAAGTGGGTTTTCTCTCGTAAGAGTTTTATATATCATATATTGCGTTCATTATGGGTTGCAAGTTTAATTTCATTGTTCTCTATTTTCCATATTTTATCTACTGCATGCATAAGCATAACCTAGTAATTAAAAAATATGAAAATATAAGGAAATATTAACCCTTGTAGTGTATATTTAGGAACCAAAGAGGGAGTCGAAGAGAGAATTTGAAAATGATCAACCTAATTAGAGTGCCATGAACCATTCACAGTCCCTATTCATGATGTAAGTGAAGATTGAAATCGATCCATTTGAAGGTGAAATGGATGCTTTGAAGTTAAATCACTAGTTGTAGTAGTTGTAAGTTTATTTTAGTGTTCATTGTATAAAGGAAGAACAAAAAATCATTTTCTCATATGAAATTAGAGGGCCATGCCTTTACCTAATGCAAAAGCAACACATAGACCCTAAGGTTGGATGGAGATCCTTTACTGACTAAGTGGGAGGATTTAAAAACTTTCATAAAGTAACAGTTCTACCTTATCAGGTATGTATAGGACCAATGGATCCAATGGTATTACCTCGAGTAGAGTAGAAACAAGGGTTTTGTATAGGATCACACCATCGAATTTTGGAAGATGTAAATAATGTTTGGTATCTCCCAAAATAACCCATGATACATACTAATCAAGTATTTGGGTTCATAAACATCTACGGAAGCAAGTGATGTTGTTAAAACCCAAAATGGTTGATGAGGATTGTGTTCATACATAATACCTGGAGAACATAAGATAAAAGAAAAGATTATTAAGTGGGTGAAATAAATGGGTGCACTAGGAAGCTTCCAAGGAGGGAAGAAGAAGTGGAAAGGGGGAAATACAAAAATATGACAACCAAAACACATAAGTGCAAAGATTTTGGAAACCATTGCAACCACTGAAAATTGATGGTCATACAAAGTAGAAGTGCTTGAAGTGGCATGTAGAGCTCAACCCGAGGAACCAAAATAAAAATGGTAACAATACAAATAGCATGGCCATAGAGTTGATTAATCAAGTGGAAAGTATCTTGGACGTTTATTGGAATATTGTTTGTACATCAACATAAAATCTGGTGAATTTGATTAGCCTTCAGGAATAGGAAGAGAAGGAAATGACCAAACTCTTCTATATAGAGATACATTTTAAGAAAGAAAAAAATTTATGCTCTATTTGACTCAAGATCACAAATAAATATCGTAGCATCAAATATGGTCAAGAAATTTGGATTGGAGACTCATGACCATCCTAGCCCATATCCATTAGGATGGGTCAATAAGGAGGTAGATATAAAGGTAACCAAATAGTGCAGAATAAAATTTACTATCAATACTGACTTTTTTAATCAAGTAGAATTGGATATAGTTCCACTTGATGTGTGTGGATTTATTTTTGGGATTCCCTATATGTACATGCATGATGTGATATTCAATTGAAGAGTCAACCAATACCATCTCATCAAGGATATAAACACATTCATCATCTTCATGCACACAAGGGAAAGTTGAAGATCTCGTTGGTAAGTTCCAACTAGGCTAAAAAGTTGATCAATTTTAGCAAGAAGTATGTCTTGTTATTATAAAGAGAAAATTAGTCAATAGAAAAGTCCATGAGATCTAAGTCATCCATGAAGGGGTTTAGTAAGGGATATTAACAAAAACTAGAAGTGTTTCTACAACAATATAGGGGTGTGTTCTAGGATCCTAAAGGGTTATCGCCCAAGAGGGAGGTAGAACACAAGATCCAACTATTTCCAAACTCTTAGTTGCTAGATATTGGGTTGTATATGAAGTCTTTTATAGAATAAAGTGAGGTAAAGAAGAAATTGCAATAACTATTGGAACAAGGTATCATTGGAACAGATAGCTCATCATGCGGGTTACCATCATCATATTTCCAACAAAGAATGGGGATTGGTTGATGTGTATTGATTACATAACACCAAACAAAAGTACACTCAAGAACATATACCCCCTGCCTGAGATAAATGATCTACTATATTAGTTGCAACAAGCCAAATACTTCACCAAGCTAAAACTAAATTTAAGGTGTCACTAGGTTAAGGTCATATAAGAAGATACCTGGAATACCACCTTTAAACTCAGGCAACATTTGTATGAGTGGTTTGTCATGACATTTGGATTATGGAAAGTAATAATTACATTCATGAGGTTAATGAATGATATATTACGTCATTTTATAGATTCATTTGTTCTTATTTGTTTGGATGATATACGGGTATACAATTTTACCTAAGAGTAGCACATTTCACATTTGAAGAACGTGCTAGAATCATTAAAGAAGCACCAATTGCTGCAAAATCTCAAGAAGTATGAGTTTGCATATTAGTCTTTGGTGTATCTGGAATATGTGGTAGGTGAGGAAGAGCTAAAGATATGTCATGCCAAGATGGAGTCCATCATGAAGTGGTTGATGCCCACTAATGTTTCTGAGGTTCGGAGTTTCTTTAGGGAGGTAGAATATCTGAGGAAATTTATAGCCTCGTTTTCAATAGTATCAACACCACTACATTCCATAACAGTGACTGGTAAGAGTTTCCAATGCGGAAAGGGTTAGTATAGGGACTCAGGACTTAAAAAAGAAGATAAGTCAAGCACTGGTTTTGGAATTACTAAACTCGCAACAACCCTTCAGAGTGGAGATAGATGAGAGTGGGTATGCTATGGGAAAATTCTTGATGCAGGAATGAAGGCCTATATGCTATCATTTTGAACTATTCCATGGGGCAGTTCTTAACTGCCCTACCTATGACAAGGAGATATATGCCTTGGTGCAAGGTACAAAGAAGTATAAACACTACATATTCGGAAAGGAGACAGTAATCCACAAAGCTCATAGGCCACTATAGCACTTGCAGACCCAAAGTAAGATTCAATAATCTATGTATTACAAGTGGATGGGGTTTTTATAGTAGTTTCATTTAGTGATCAAGTATAAAAACGAAACCACAAACAAGTTGGCCAACATGCTTTCAAGGCCACCCAAATGAGATATTAAAGTTTTGGGAACTTTGATGAACATGGAGCCATTCACCCTTGATGCATACTAAGAGACATATATAGAGGATGAGGAATTCAAGGAGGTGTTTCAACAGTTGTAGAGATAAAATCATGTGCATTATAGCGGCAACAATGTTGACTACCATCTCCAAAATGAGTTACTCTACAAGCTAGATAAATTATGTGTTCCTAAAGGTGAATGACTACAACTTATCAAAAAGGTTCACACCTCCAAGGCTGCAGGGAAATTTGGTGTCGGGAAGACAAAGACCAACTTGCAAAGGTATGTTTACTAGCCTATGATGCAAGAAGAGGTAGCTAGGTTCATAAGAGGATGCATACTTTGTAGTACCTACAATCCTAGTAAGAGGAAATGGGGTCAATATAATCCCTTGCCTATGCTAACTTATCCTTGGGAAAGCATTTCCATGGACTTTGTGGAACTTTACCAACAACCAAGAAAGGACATGACTACTTGTTCATGGTAGTTGTCAAATTTAGTAAGATGTGTGTTCTAATGCCTAGTAAAAATACCATCAGTGGGAAAGAAGCAATGAATTTGTTCTTTAGATAGGTTTGGGTGCACTTTAGGATACCAAGGATAATTGTTTCATATAGGGACACAAAAATTATTAGTGCATTTTGGACTACATTTTGGGAAAATATGGACACAAAGTTTAAGAGGTCTACAACATTCCATCCACAAACAAATAAGAAAGTAGAAGTAGTTAACAAGACTTTAGTGCAGCTTTTGAGGGGTTACAATTAGAAGCATCTACAAACTTGGGATGCAAATATTGTATACATATAACACTCTTATAACATGATAGTCCACACTTCTATCAGTAAGACCCAATTTGAAATTTGTTTTGGATATTTTCCACCTTCACCTTTGGATATTACATATGGAAAACAAGGAGGTGTGAGAGAGGATCTTATAGGTAAAGTCTCAAAGGAAACAAAAACTTGTTGAGATGATTAAGTAGATCCATATACACATACATGATACACTACAAAAGTCATATGAAAAATACAAGGCCATGCATGATCAACATAAAACAAAGAAGTCATTTAAGGTGGGAGATAGAGTATGGTTATAGTCGAACAAGGAGAGGTTGAAGGGTATTAGTAAGAAAATCAAGGCTCTTTGATATGATCCTTTGAGATATTGGAAAAGGTTGGAGATAGTTCCTATAGATTTAATCTACCCTAATACATGCACATTTACTTAGTGGTGAATGTAGAGAATTTGAAACTCTATGAGTCTTCCATGCTAGATTAGGAAGAGGAAGAAGTCCTACCTTCTATAGAGGACACAGACATAGTTGACAGAAGATGCAATTTTGAAAAATAGGTTTAGAACTACAAGTCAAAGGCAACATAACCTTTAACATATCGGGTTGAAAGGACAACTTCCAAGCAAGGTTAAATGGTACTCCAAGGAGAAGGTACACGAAAGTTTTCCTCATCTCATTTAGTAAAATATTTTGGGGACCAAAAGCCTCTCAAAATGGGGAGGTATGATCCATATTGGATTGTTATATTATTTTTCATCCATCTTGATGCTTTTAGAGTGGAAAAATAGGATGGATCAACTTATAAGATCATTTTTATTAGTGGGTCCCAGTTTTGCAAATTGGTGTCTAAAACCTTCTAGAAGCAATGTGAGGTATCAAACAACATTTTTTGAGGGGTAAAAATTTATCACTTTAAAGCAACATCCCCTGAAAATATTCTACACATGAGTGACTTTCCAATGATGTAAGAATCACCTCAATCAGAGTGCATACACAAAAGTTATGCCACCTAGAAGTCGACCTTCTTGTTTTAACCACCGTGATTTGAGAGGCTGCCATGCTAGCCAAGGTTAGCCATTGGATCATTATCAAGAATACTCTAGAATAGTAAAAATTGTAACTTTAGTTAAGGGTTGAAAGAGTCAAACTTAACCACTAGTAGGCTTCCAGGCTGTGTTATAACCATACCACTAAGAGGAAAAGGGGTTTCATTCTATTCGAGTGCATTTTGTTCCATAGATGAATAGAATAGTTGAGAGTGGATAGAGAGAGAAAACAAAGAGGATTTATGTAATGTAGCAGCCCATGAGCCACATGTTTCATTCCTTTGTACTTACATCTATTTCAATTCAAAGAAAAAGAGAGCATAACAACCTCATGTTCCAATTGGGTTTTCTCTGGTAAAAGTTGCCCAAATTATATCTTGTGATCCTTATGGTTTGTGAGCTTAATTTTTTTCTTTTCTATTTTCCATATTTCATCTATTGCATGCATAAATATAACAAAAAAATTAAATAATCTAAAATTCTAAGAAAATATTAACTATCATTAAGTGAATTTCAAATTTCAAATATATTTTAACAAATCTATTGTTACCAAATTTTCAATAAAATATTTACGATAATTACAATGTCAAATTCACTTATACATAAATCCTTAATATAAAATTCCATAAAAAGTAATTAATACTAATAAAATCTCATTTAAATAGATTATGTTACAATTAGAAAAAAACGCTTTAAAAATAGAAATTCACTACTTAGATAAAAATGAATTTTGAAAAATTTAAAGCTTAAAATAACACTCAAACTGGCATTCAACTAATTAAGGATGCCACTTAGAAGTTTACATAACCATGATTAACAAGGAACCATTACTAAAAATGTACACATATACCACACCAATGAGTTGAGCATGCAAAATTCGTTAAAAGAAATTTTTTTACATGTTATGGTAATAGAGTTATGCATCTTTGAAAATTTCAAATAGCAATGGGGTCGTTCAAAAAGTAACACATGAAAGGTCATGAAAATGCCACACGAAAATTCATTGGATTGTTAATGTATCGACGCAGGGATTTTCCCTTCTTGGAAAATGAAATGAAGGTATCGACGCAGTGTCTACCTCGCTGAAAGCCATAAACTAAAGCCCGTCAGTGCTTGGCGAAGAATTCCTGACGCAGCTGGTCAATGCTCTCCAAGGTATACCATTTGAGCTCTCACTGTAAACTAAGATAAAATCAAGGTATCCAAGGTATCTGGATTTGTCTAATATATCAGAGTTTGAGCTGAGATGGCACTGAAATTTTTTCCATAACTTCTTGTTTATTAATTTTACTAATTTAAGCATGTCAGTTGCTTTCTATAAAATATTGAATTGAAACAGATGGATAATATTCAATTGAAACATATGGATACATAGTAGGAGAAACTATTTACAGTAAAAAAATATGTCGTTGACATTGCTTGTGATTTAATTTGCCTTCATTCATTGCTAAATTGGTAATAATATGGATGCCCAATGCAATTGTATTTTTGTGCATGACATGGAAAGGAAGTTTATAACTTTGTCTTTTCACAGCATATCAACAACACATTATAAAGGCCCTCATAATGGTTGGCGGTTTCGGAATGAAGTTGTCTATCTAGCCAGAGGAATTGCTCAGACGGTCAAAATTGGTCAGAATCCGGGTAATTTTTTTTTTAAGAAATCTTGCAATAGGAGTGTTTGAATCATGTTTTTGATGGTAGAAATGGATTCAACACCATCGAAAACCTCTAGAACACCCAAAATATTGAAATTTGATAGCTATAACTTGGATTTACAAAAATCCTTGCCGGATTTTCTTAAAATCTTACCTAAATTTCAATGATTTTCAGGGCAAAAAGGCAGTCTAGTTAGACTACTGCTTTCGGAACCAAACTGCGCCATTTGACACTGAGTGTCATAGCCTCTAGTTGAGTTTTCCAATAAGCCAATGATTTTGCATCAGGTAAACCTAATAAAGCTAATAAACTTGTAACTTAAACCAATTGGATTTTAATTTTTGAGCAGATTGAAGCATTGATCAAAGCTATCAGTGTCGATGAAGTTCTGCTAGCTATTAAATATCAGCCTGAGGTAAGTTACAAACTCTTTTTGGTATCTAGGTACATTCAGTTTCTTCCCCTGAAAACCATTCAAGGATGACAATAGGAGATTTCTAAGCTCATTTTATTTGATGTAGGTCTACTGAGCTTCAATTGGAGATTTCTAAAGTCATTTTATTTGATGCAGGTTATGCTGAGCTTCTTGAAGGTGTTTGAAACGAAACTTGGGATTAAGATTACCTATTCTCAGGAAGTAGAGCGCATGGGCACTACTGGGGCTTTAGCTCATCTACTACTAAGCCTGCCTCCGGAATGTAAAAAACCATGGAAGAAGCTATCGATATAGTTTTGTATTAGCTGGCTAGCTTTGTTACTGGTCCTAGCTAGGATGCTGCCACCCTTTGCTCGGTGCCTCCCAGATGCTTCCTCCCTTCGCTTGGTCAACTGTCTCTGCTCCTGCCTTTGATATTATGGGTTTTCCTGGTAGTGATGGTGGGTGTTCCTAGTGTGTTGGTCGTGATGTTGCTAGCTCTGCATCCCTTTGATCCCTTTGATATTATGGGTGTTCTTGGTACTGCTAGTAGGTACACCTAGTGCTGCTAGTAGTCATGTTGTTGACTCTGCATCCCATTTCGTGACACCACATAGGGGCATGCACATAGCCATCTGGTGTGTTGTGCCATGTCACAACATGTGACCTTTGTATACTGTTACAAATTTTGAAACAAATAAACAAACATTTAATATTAGCATTACCAAACAAAAATCAAATCAATAAGTCCAATGAAGTTATAATATAACATATTCTTGTCTCTTGCCTTGGGAAGAGGCCAATAAGATGATGAAACAAAACATCTCATTGCCCCTCAAAACCCTAATATCAATTTGATAGGCTATTTAAAACATAAAATGAGAGTGAAAGATGAAAACTTCAAGTTAAATTTAAAAGTGACTAATGCTATCGACTACAAACGATTACTATAATCCCATGTCGTATGGCAGGGACTAATAAGATGTGTAATTTTGGAATTGAAAAAAAAAAAAAAAAACTTAAAACATTTTTTTTCGTGGTTGTTATGATAATAATGCATGGTGGAGAACACATAGCAGTTAGTAAAGGTAGAAGCCTTCAATCTTACGGAGAAACAACATTTTTTTAGCAAGGAAGTCATGAGAGTTTGGATTTAGAGATAATATAGAAATGAATGTTCTAGATTGTGAGAATTTTGAGATCATGTTTTAGAATTTTTTGTTTTCCTATGTGTGAGTTGTAGTTGAGTCATAGTTTTTATCCTCTAGGTTATTATGTTTATTGAGTTTATGGATCCCATTTCTATATGACGAGACACTATGTGTATTTGGCAAGTGTGGGTGTGTTCCTGATTCAATAAAATGGTTTTTTTGAACTGTGTTTATTTGTTTAAGTTGGTATAAGAGTTAGTGAGTTGAGATCTGAGAAGCCTAATCCAAATTTGGGTTGTTAGAGAAGACACGATCTATGTTGATTAGTCTTAGTGCTTTGTTGGGCATTGTTGTGAGTGTTGAGTTGGGGCTCCACTAGTGGATTTTTCAGAGTTGCATATCTGTGTTTGTGTTTTTCTCTTCTTGGAGGGTGCTTCCACAGAGGGTGTGCCCATGAATCTATGGCTCATTTCCCATGCATAATTCAGAAACATGTTCTTGGATAGATAAGGCGCTTCCACAGAGGGTGTGCCCATGAATCTATGGCTCATTTCCCATGCATAATTCAGAAACATGTTCTTGGATAGATAATTCTAGAGACAACATCATGCACCAATTGGGAATTCATGCTAGTTCTAGGAATTGTGATAGCCTGTGTTTACAAGGGACAATTTTGGTTCTAATAGAGAAGAATGAATTGGCCGCAAGTGGGATCAAAGTGGTGCATCATGACGACGAACAAGCACGAAAGATAATGATTATGCAAATTTGCTTCCTTTACATGTCAAGTGGATCAAAGGTTGAGTTGAAGGGTTTTTATAAGTTGATAAACGTAAATGTGGAGCATCTCCCTCTACTGCTAAACCATGTGATAATGTTGTACCCATAAATCACCCTGAACAACTAAGGTGGAGGTTCTACAATAATGTTACAATCCAAATCACATGAATTATCACTCTACTTAGCTCCTTGGTTGTTATATGTGATCACCCTGAAGAGATGCATAACATCAGTGAGAACCGAGTTTTTTTTTTTTTAGCTGCTAATCTCTCATTTTTTAGTGGTAATTTCTTTTTGAATGAGTAGAAGTGGCTATTGTGTTTGATCAATTAGATTATATTGGTTTGTAAAAGGAGTTAGATATCCAGGTGTGGGATCTGCCCCATTTTTTAAAGTATCGCAAAGACTTGGTTATAATTTATTTATTTTTAGGATATTTGGTATCTTTTTCAATTCTGGGGATTTTATTTATTGGGGAAAATTAAAAAATGACAAATTTATTAGTGGATTCACATTTAATGAATCCACAAAATTAGATGGAGAAAATTACACAAATTGAAAATTTAAGATCCAAATTTTAATGGAAGGCTATAATGTTTGGTCTATAGTATTAGGAAATGAAACCAAATTGACACCACCAATAAGTTTAATTCAAGATTGGGAGCCCACAAAGACCAAGGCCAAGTTACTCTTGTGAATGTCCGTAAATGACAATATTATTCTGCACATGAGGGATTGTGCTACATCTCATGCAACCTGGGAAACACTCAAAAAGTTGTATGGAAATCTCAATACTAATTGAGTGTTATTTTTAATGAAGATGCTTTTCTCAATTAAGATGGAGGTAAATGAAAGCATTAGCGATTTTATTTCTAGAATCAAAGAAAAAACTAATAAACTTAGTGTTATTGGTGAAAATATTTCCAGTAGTAATCTAGTAACAATTACTTTGAACAGGATGTTAGGTGATTATCATATGTTTATCACTTGACTTTATACTAGGGAAAAGGCTCCTATGTTTGAGGAATTAACAATATTATATTGCAAGAAGAAGAAGGAAGGAATAATCTCAATGGCACATCTCAAAGTTCAGATTTGGTGTTGGTAGCCAAAGGGAAGCAACCATACAAATGAAAGCAATGGGACAAGAACAAAGGAGGAAAGTCACAATCATAACCACATCAAGGCACAACATCACCAAGGAAAAGCCTTACCTTAACACTTTGCTAAATATTGCAATAAAAAGGAAATTTGATGAGTACAAGCATAGAAGGACTTCAAGTAATTTTGTTGATAAAGAAGCCTTAGTTAGTGATAATCTCAAAAATCTCAAATTATTCATTTCAAATGTTTCCTTATCAATAGAAAATAACGATAGTAATGCATGGTTTATTGAATCCGATGCTTCAATTCATATGACAAACAAAATAGAATGGTATGACATCTATCATGAAAATAATAATGGTACTGACATATATCTAGGAGATGATCGATCTCATTAAATCAAAGGTTATGGTGATGTATGTGTCACTTTACCAAATGGCCATGTGACACAAATACAAAATGTGATGTATCTTTTTGGAACCAAGAAGAATCTAATCTTTGTGTTGACCATTGCAGATAAAAATCTCAAGTTGAATTCTTTAGGTCACATTGTATTCTTTAGGTCACATTATATTGTTAAGGATATACAAAATAACTACAACATCATAGTACAAGGAGTGAGATTTGGAGGATTTTACAAGTTTGATGTGAAAAACAAAAGTCATAAGTGTTGACATCCACACCAATGGAAACAAAAGCTCTTTGGAACCGAAGGTATGGTCACCTTAATTATCATGACTTGTTGATACTTCAAAACAAAGTATGGTAGAGGGACTTCCATTGTTAAAGAATGAATATTCAACATGTGAAGTGTTGATAGGTGGTTGTCATTGATGTCAACCTAAGCAGCACCAGGAGCTAACCCGATCTTCTATGGCATATTTGACATGGAAATTCATGGAATCTTGTGTCAATATATTTCTAGATAGATTCTCCTCGACGAGATGTTTCCGTTGATATATGGTATGCTTTGTGGTTCCTTCTAGTTTGAGACAAAATTGAGTTTAAAGTTGAAGGCCCAATTTTGTGGGCCAAAACCCTAGGGGTAGAGACATGACACCTTATTCACCAACGTTTGTCAATATATGACATAGATTCTCACTATAATCTCACCACGTATAAGTTGAATAATTTCAAGAATCAAAGACAATAAATCAATCATTGACTTAATACATTCATGTGTCACCTGCAAGCACACCAAAAAAGAAAGGTTTAGTACATTCATTCCTTAAAAATATGTCACTAATAAGAAATAATTTAATTCAATAAATATTAATAAAAATATGAGGAAGAATATTAAAGTGATCCACTTACCTTGGAATAAAAGGATATATATTTTAAAAATATTTAACATTACAATGTATTATCAATTACTCCTCCAACGTACATTAAAAACAACGGTCAAACAATAAATATGTGGTGTCTCCTCCAATGAAGGAGCCCTATCCAATGTCTAATTGAGAATCGAATGTTATATAAATATGTTGTGAAACCTTGGCATTAATATACGATGGACTAAATGAATGAACTCTAAGATTTTGGGATTCCCTTAAAGGATAATCAACGCAGAAAAATTGTTGCGAGGACTCAGTTTATTACAAGTCTATCAAAATATCAACGAATGTTCTGGGAAATGTCTATCAAGAATTAGCGAAGGTTCTAGCTTGGTTAAGAAGAGAAACAGATTACAGGTCCAGTAAATAAACAGTTAATAGTTTTTGCATTGAGGTTTGAGACTTCTTCCACAGGACTGCAAAGGACAACAAGGGCATACAAATCTCGGATACCTCAAACATCTAACAGTCTCGGTCCTCCATTACAGGGTCTTGGTCCTCCATTACATCAGTTAAGATTTGGTTAAGGTTAAGATCTGGTTGCATTTCCTTGTTTTGTTAGTCTGTTGGGTAATCCTGCTTGATTAAAGGTCCACACCAACTATTTTCAAAAGTCTATTTCTTTAACCGCACTGTGTTGAGCAAAGGACATCATAAAAGGACGTTTGGGCTTTTTAATATTAAGAGATTTGATAAGTATAATTGTTAAATTTTTGTATAGTAATTAGGACGGTAATAAGTTGAGGGCACTAATAATTTGTTGTTTCAAATCAAGGATTGCATTACAAGTTGTGGTTATTAGTGAGGATTCTAATTAAGGTATGTATAAATTTGTAATCAACAATCATTTGGATTCTTGTATAACATTCATGGGGTGTTGTTAGGCCTAGATAGAATTGAAGGTATTTATTAGGTTTGTTTTAGTCAACAATTTGTCCAATATTAGATTGTTGATAGTAATTGAAAAAGCCAAGAACAAAACGACAATAAGCAAGTCACAAGTACAATTTAGATACGTTTTGAATCATTCAATTTTAGACATTCATTATTTTATACTCACACTTGTTTTGCAGGTAAAGGTAAGTAAAGGGTACCTTGTTTTGCTTTGGGATTGGGTTTCGTTTGGGAAATTTGTATGCAAGTAGAAGAAGACTCAATGAAAACACCAAGCAAGCATTCAAGAGTCTGAAGTGTCAAATCAATATCTCAAAGGAAGCATTGCAATGGGACATTCTTTGAAGACATAACAATCACCATTAACTGTTATCCATATATTGTGAGGTATTGTCAATGTCAAAAGTCAAATCATTGTAATTGAGTACGAAAGCCCATCTTGTAAAAGAGTCAAAATTGCCTATAGTTGTAAAAGAGTCAAATTTCCGAGAGTTGTAAAGGAATTTTTGGGGAGAGTCTATTGTATTGTTAAGTTTTTTGGGATAAGGGTAGGTCCTAGTATTGTATATCATTTATTGTAAATCATTGTAACATCCAGATCATTGTCCCTGGTACGAGAATCCACATATTTTATTCTATTTTTTTCTTTATAGGGTGGTAGGGTGGTGCTAGGCTGATGAATGAAGTCACCTTCAAGTTGGGGCGTAAACAATTCAGGGTGTTAGGGTGGTGCTAGGGTGAGTTGTGGCTCACTTGGGTGTTGGGACATCCTTTCAATTGATTTTTGATAAAACCAGGGCATTGGGGCGTCCTTCCAGTGGGAGGTAGAGAAGAATGCTTTTCTAGAGTTATAGGAAGTTGTAACTTTCTTTTCAATTGGGGTTGGACATTAAAGAACTTATTAGAAAAGTGTTCACTGGTTTTTGACCCAGAGGAGGTTTTCCACCTAAAAATATTGTGCTTACTATCTCTATTTTTGCATTGTTGTTTACTACTCTTACTGAACAATAATAATAAGAACTAAAGATAAACTAATGCTCTGAAAAAGACTATTAAAGTGCTAATTTCTAAGAAATACTGATTCACCCCCCCCCCGCGTGTAGTTCGAACAACTGGTATCAAAGATTGGTTACTTCAGTAGCAGTTGAACAACTGGAAGGAGATCATGGAGTACACCAAGAATAGAGTTCCTCTATTTAATGGATATAACTATGCACTATGGAGCGGAAGGATGCAGGTTCATTTACTTGCGCAAGCATATGAAGTTTGGGAAATTGTTGAGCAGGGCTACACAACAACAAAAGATGACCAAGGTAAGAAAAATATCGTAAATGATGCTAAATCAAGGGATATTATTATAAGTGGACTCACTCAATCTGTCTATGTTAAGGTATAGGGTTGTAAAATAGCTAAGGAGCTATGGGACAAGCTTCAAAATATATATGCAAGATACTCGAAGGTCAAGGAAGCAAAACTTCAAATTTACAGAACTCAATTTGAACAACTAAGGATGAAAGAAGATGAGAACATTGCATCTTAGTTTCAACATGTAGATGAAATAACAAATGCTTTGGAAGGATTATGAGAACCAGTTGACAAGAAGGTCATTGTTCGGAATGTCCTCAGAACTCTTCCATCAAGATTTAATCCTAAGGTTTATGAATTAGAAGATAGATCATATTTAAGAAACTTGAGTATGGATGAACTACATGGGATACTTACAACCTATGAAATGAGAGTTGAAGAAGAATATGGTTCTTATAATATAGAAACAACATTCACAACATCCAAGAAGACTAGGAAGGGCAAACATATATCCAAACCTAGATCTAGTTGTTGCAAAGAGGAAGAAGAAGAAGAAGAAATTTTAGATGAAGAATTTGTGTACATTACGAGGAAGATGAAACGATGAACATGCAAGTATAAATGAAATCTTCCATTAGTATATTTTAACTATGGTGAGATAGGACATTTTGTTGCTAAGTGCCCTCATAAGAATAACATATTTACAAAAGGAAAGAAGGGTGAAAGAAATTTCAACTACCAAGGTAAGAAGAAAGGGTTTAAGAAAAACTTCCTCTCCAAGGAAGATAGTTCCTCCTATGAAGAAGAAAGTGACAATGGTGAAGAAAACAAAGAAATAGTATTGTTTATGGCTAAGCATAACAAGAGGGAAGCATCTGAAAAATAAGAAGATGAAGAAGAAGAAATGACTGAAATAGAATTTCAAAACAAAGTTGTTAGAATTATAAAAGAACTCATAGCAGAAAGGAAAAATGTTAATTCTATGGAAACCGAATTGAAGGAGGTAAAGAATCTCAACAAAAGGAATGAAGAAGAAATCATCAAACTCAGAGTAAAGTTAGAATAAGCCAAAAGAATTGAAGAATAACTCAGGGATGATTTAAAAGAAAGTAATGAGGCTAGGAAAGAACTATAAGCCCAAATAGTATCTCTTCGAAAGGAATTAAAAAGGGGAAATGTTTTGAAAAAATTTGCTAACCGTTCTAAAAATTTGGATGAGATAATCAGCAACCAAAGGTCATACAATGACAATAATAGTATAGGCTACAAAGAAATCCTTGAAAAGTGTTGAAACTCTGAAATGGAAAATGCACAGAAAAATTATGCTGAAAATGTTGAAGGATCTACCAAGCAAGGATGTTTCCCAACCGAATCAAAGGTTCAAGATATACAAGAAGGCTCTTGGAAAATGATTCCATGAATAAGGTTTCCTCCCAGGTATCAACCCACCTTTTATGGCTTTTTTTATTCATGTAGAAAGTTTGGGCATAAATCTATAGATTGTCGTACTTAAGAAAGCAACTTTGGAAGATCGTTTAGGAATATCTATTCCAAAAATCCGCAAGAAAACTTTAGGCAAAATTACAATAGATTTGAATATTTAAGAAATGAAGTAGAATGAAATAAATGCAACAACTTTGGACATTTGGCTAAGGATTGCAGGTTCATGCTCCCCCCAAGGGAATCACAATAGAATCAGAATGAACAAGTCTAGAATAAGAAAACTGAAAGGTACGCTCTTTCATTAAAGGCTCAATGTAAAAAGAATGTTTGGTATGTTGATAGTGGTTGTTCTACACATATGACTGGAGATAGGAATAAATTTATATCTTTAAAGGAAATAAAAGATGGAACAATATCCTTTGGAAATGATGGATGTTGAAATGTCATAGGAACATATATTGTCGAGCTTGGAAACAAGGATGCTATAGCAAAAAATGTGCTTCTTGTTGAAAATATGAATCACAGTTTTCTAAGTGTAGGTCAAATGTGTGATCAAGGACACACAATGTTATAAGACTCAAAGAAATGTGAAATAAGAAAATAAAAAACTAGTCAACTTGTGGCTAGTGCAAGTAGAGCTCCAAAAGACATATACACTTTGGATGAAGTTGCTAAAGGATGTTTCTTGGTAAAAGAAGATGGGAGTTGGCTATGGCATAGACGAATGGGACATATAAACTTTGACAACCTTGTTAGAATTGGAAAAAAGGAAGTTGTGAGAGAAATGGCATTGATTTCAAAACCAACCAACGTTGTATGTGAACACTTTCGGCATAGAAAGAAGACAAAAGTTGAATTCAAGAAAAAATAACACTTCACATCAAAACCATTGGAATTAATACATATTGATCTATGTGGGCCAATGAGTACTAAAGGATTGAATGGTGAATTATATTTTATGCTAATGATAGATGATTATACCAAGATGATCGATGTTAGTTTCTTGAAGAACAATTTTGAGGCATTTGAATGTTTCAAGATCTACAAGGAAATGGTTGAGAATGAAACTGACTTAAAAATTAAATGTTTGAGATTTTATAATAGCGGCGAATTTACCTCCAAATAATTTCAACATTTTTGTGAAGAAAATGGAATAAAAAGGAAATTATCAACAGCCAGAACATCGAAACAAAATGGAGTTGTTGAAAGGAAGAATAGAACTGCACAAGAAATGACCAAAACAATGCTAAATGATTCAAAATTAGATGACAAATTTTGGGTTCAAGTAGTTGATACAACTGTCTTTATTTTGAACATAATTTTTCTTAGAAACAATTATGATAAGGCTCCATATGAACTTTGGAAAGAAAGACCTGAAAATGTCAAATATTTTAGGGTAGTTGGAAGAAAATGCTACATTAAAAGAGAAGATCAAAAATTAGGAAATTTTGATTCTTGAGTAGACGAAGGTATTTTTGTTGGTTATTCATGCAAAAGAAAAGCTTGTAAATGTTACAATTAGAGACTTAAACGAATAGTTGAGAGCATCAATGTAACATTTAATGAAGATTATGGGTCAAAGGTTAATGAGGAAATCTCCTCTTCAAGCAAATCAAAGATACCCGATTCGGGACCATAAAAGGTCGAGGAAGAAGTCCCATAGCAAGCACAAGTAAATAAGGAAACAACTACCAACCAGGAATAGATACAAGATGAACAACAATTTGAACAGGAAACACCCCCTAAAGCACCCAAATAATGGTATCAAAAGAATCATCCATTAAATCAAATCATTGGGGATCTCAATGAAGGAATAGGAACTGGAAGAAATCGACAACTTTGTGTGCCACAACAAGCCCATCTTCCTCTCTTAGCTACATTTGAGCCAAACAATTTTGAAGAAGCCAATCAAGATGAATATTGGGTAGCTGCTATGAATGAAGAATTAGATCAAATTGAGAAGAATGAAACTTGTGAATTGGTCCCACGACAAGGAACAAGGCAAGGTTGGTTTGCAAAGGATATGCATAGGTCGAAGGAATTGATTTTGAAGAAACATTTGCTCCCGTTGCTAGAATGGAAGCTATCATGATGTTCTTAGCTTATGCATGTTCAATAAAAATCAAAGTTTATCAAATGGACGTGAAATCAACATTTCTAAATGGAGAATTAGAAGAAAAAGTATATATAGAGCAACCTGAGGGATTTTTTCTCACTGACAAGAAATATTATTTTTGCAGGTTAAAGAAGGCGTTATATGGTCTCAAACATGCACCCAAATCATGGTATGCCCGTCTTAACAAGTATTTGACACAACAAGGATTCAAGAAGGAAAGTGCAGATAACAACCTTTATGTAAGGATTGAACATAATAGTCTGGCGATTATTGAAGTGTATGTGGATGATATAATATTTGGGAGTGATGATGAAAGGTTAGGTAAAAATTTTGCTGCAAATATGCAGAGTGAGTTCGAAATGTCACTACTTGGTGAGTTGACATACTTTTTGGGACTTCAAATATCTCAACAAGACAAAGGAATATTTATCTATCAAACCAAATATATCAAATAAATGTTGAAGAAATTTCAAATGGAAGATTGCAAGCTAATTCTCACCCCAATGGTGACAGGTTGAAGGTTGAGCATAGATGACTCATCCAAAGATGTGAATCATAGGATGTATAGATCTATGATTGGTAGTCTTCTATATGTAACAACTTCTAGGCTAGATGTGATGCAGGCAGTCGTGAAAGTTGCAAGATTCCAAGCAACACCAAAGGAATCACAAGTCATTGCGGTAAAAAGGATTTTTAGATATCTTAAGGGAACAACAGAATATGGACTATGGTATCCTAAAGGAAATGAGTTAACCATCTAAGCTTATACCGATGAAGATTGGGCAAGAAGTGTTGACAAGCAACCTTATATAAATGTGTTTGTATTGTTTCATGGTTGAGCAAGAAGCAATCTTCAATCTCATTATCCACAATGGAAGCAGAATACATAGTAGCAACAACTTGTTGTACCCAAGTCCTCTGGATGAAACAAACCTTGCACAATATTCAAGTGAAGTTTGATGAGACAATTCCAATCTTCTGTGATAACACCAACGCCATCAGTATCTCCAAGAATCTTGTGATGCATTCAAAGACGAAACACATTCTGATCAAGTACCATTTTGTTAGAGAACAGGTTGCTGAGAAAAACATCAAGGTTGAGTACATTGGGATGAAAGAAAAAATTGATGACATCTTTACCAAACCTTTACCACATGAGGCATTTAAGTATCTTCGCCAAAAGCTTGGGATTCTCCGAAGTCCCACTAGATTCTTTTATCTAGTCAAGTAGAAAGGTGGAGTTAAGGCGATTACATGTTCGCAGGAGAGGTAGGTTGTCAGGGGGAGTTACCCTTTTCCATTGATGTCAAAGGGAGAGAGAAAACATTAGGAAGGTTAATAGCATGATTTTAAGGGGAGTTACGATCGTAGGGGGAGTACTTGTGTTGCCATCAGTTCCAAAGGGGGATATTTTTGATAGGTGGTTGTCATTGATGTCAACCTAAGCAGCACCAGGAGCTCCCCCGATATTCCATGGAAAATTTGACAAGGAAATTCATGGAATATTGTGTCAAGATATTTATAGATAGATTCTCCTCGACAAGATGTTTCCTTTGATTTATGGTACACCTCGTGGTTCCTTCTGGTTTGAGAGAAAATTGAGTTTAAAGTTGAAGAACTAGTTTTGTGGGATAAAACCCCAGGGGTAGAGACATGACACCTTATTCACCAATGGTTGCCAATATATGACAAGGATTCTCACTGTAATCTCACCATGTATAAGTTGAATAATTTAAATAATCAAAGACTAAATCTATCATTGACTTAATACATTCATGTGTCACTTGCAAGCACAACAAAAATGGGTTAGTACATTAATTCCTCAAGGATATGTCACTAATAAGAAATAATTAAACTCAATAAGTATTAATAAAAATATTATGAAGAATATTAAAGTGATCGACTTAACTTAGATTAAAAGGATACATATTTTAAAAATATTTAACATTCTAATATATTATCAATTACTCCTCCATAGTACATTAAAAGCCCTCATTAACAACGGTCAAATGATAAATATGTGGTGTCTCCTCCAATTAAGGATCCCTATCCAGCGTCTAATTGAGAACCTTATGTTATATAAATATGTTGTGAAACCTTGGCATTAATATACATTGGACTAAATGAATAACATTTGAGATTTTGGGACTGCCTTAAAGGATAATCAACACAGATCAATTGTTGTGAGGGCTCAGTTTATTATAAGTCTATAAAAATATGAGCGAAGGTTATGGGTAAGGTCTATCAAGTATTAGCGAAGGTTCTAGCTTGGTTAAGAAGAGAGACGGATTACAGGTCCAACAAAGAAAAATTCAATGGTTTTTGCATTGAGGTCTAAGACCTCTTCCGCAGTAATGCAAAGGACAACAAGGGATACCTCAAACATCTAACAACATCGGTCCTCCATTACAGGGTCTTGTTCCTTCATTACAACAGTTAAGATCTGGTTAATATTTGGTTAAGGTTATGATCTGGTTGCATTTCCTTGTTTTTCTAGTTTGTTGGGTAATCATGCTTGATTAAAGTTCCACACCAATTGTTTTGAAAAGTATGTTTCTTTAACCGAAATGTGTTGAGCAAAGGAAATCATAAAAGGACGTTTGGGATTTATAATATTAAGGGATTCGATAAGTATTATTGTTAAAATTTTGTATAGTAATTAGGACTATAATAAGTTGAGGGCACTAATAGTTTGTTGTGTCAAATCAAGGATTGCATTACAAGTGGTGGTTATTAGTGAGGATTGTGTCTAATTATGTTAAGGTCTGCATTCAGTTGTATATTGTGCTAGATTAAGATCTATATAAATTTTTTATCAACAATCATTTTGATTCTTGTATAACATTCATGGGGTGTTGTTAGGTCTAGATAGAATTGAAGGTATTCATTAGGTTTGTCCTAGTCAACAGTTTGTCCAATATTAGATTTTTGATAGTAATTGAACAAGCCAAGAAAAAAATGGAAATAATCAAGTCACAAGCACAATTCAAGTACGTTTCAAATCATTCAATTTTGGACATTCATTATTTTATACTCACACTTGTTTTGAAGGCAAAGGTAAGTGAAGGGTACCTTGTTTTGTTTGGTATTGTGTTTCGTTTGGGAAATTTTCATGCAGGTAGAAGAAGACTCAAGGAAAACTCCAAGAAATCATTCAAGAGTTTGAAGTGTCAAATCAATATCTCAAAGGAAGCATTGCAATGGGACATTATTTGAAGACATAACATCCATCATCAATTGTTTTCCATATATTGTGAAGTATTGTCATTTTCAATAGTCAAATCATTGTAATTGAGTACGAGAGCCCATCTTGTAAAAGAGTCAAAATTACCTAGATTTGTAAAAGAGTCAAATTTCCTATAGTTGTGAAGGAATTATTAGGGAGAATCTATTATATTGTAAAGTTTGTTGGGACAAGGGTAGGTCCTAGTATTGTCTATCATTTATTGTAAATAATTGTAACATGAATCATTGTCCCTGGTACGGGAGTCCACTTATTTTATTCTATTTTTTTCTTTATAGGATGGTAGGGTGGTGCTAGGTTGGTGAATGAAGTCACTTTAAGGTTGGGCCCTGTAAACACTTTAGGGTGGTAGGGTGGTAGGGTGGTGCTAGCCTGAGTTGTGGCTCACTTTGGTGTTGGGGCATCCTTTCAACTAACTGCTGATAAAACCAGGGCATTGGGGCGTCCTCCCAGTGGGAGCTGGAGAAGAATGATTTTATAGAGTTCTAGGAAGTTGTAGCTTTCTTTTCAGTTGGGGTTGAAGATTAAAGAACTTATTAGAAAAGTGTTCGGTGGTTCTTGACCCGGAGGGAGTTTTACACGTAAAAATATTGTGCCTACTGTCTCTATTTTTGCATTTTTGTTTACTACTCTTACGGGAAAATAATAATAATAATCGAAGATTAACTAATGCTCTGAATTTTTTTTATTAAAGTGCTAATTGCTAAGAAATATTGATTCATCTCCCCCTCAGTATTTCCAACAATGAAGGGTGTGCATTATAGAATATATATAGGGAAGAGTTCCCTACTCATATAGATAGAATAAAAAGAGATATTGTTGAACTCGTGCATATCAATGTGTGTGGGCTTATGTAGACTAGATCATTAGGAGATGAATATTACCTCTTGATATTTGTTGACAATTGCACAAAATATACTTGGGTTTATTTCATGAGAAATAAGACTAATGTATTTGGGGATAATATGCATTAGGTGCATTTGTCAAATACTATAAATCCCATGGAATTGTACAATAGTACATGGTGCCACATATTCTACAACAAAATGGAGTAGCTAAAAAGAAACATAAAACCTTAGTGGAATCTGCAAGGAACATGATGAAAGGTAAAACCTTACCAATGGTTTTGGGTTGAAGCTATTAGTAGTACTGTTTATTTGAAAAATAGAAGTCTAATTTTTTTTTAAACCATAAGACTCCATTTGAATCTCTTTATCATTATAAACTAGCAGTAAGCCATTTAAGAATACTTGAAAGAAAATCCTTTTCTCATGTTCCGAAATAATATAGGAGAAAAATTGATGCAAAAGCCATCAAGTTTATTTTCATTGGTTATTTTTATGATCATAAAACATATAGTTGTTTGATCCTTCTACATGTAAATTTTCTGCATGTAGAAATGTTTTGTTTCATGAACATGTAGATGAAGGCCATAGGGAGGACAATTATGATGCATGTCATATTCCTCATAACTGTGATGGTGTCACAGAAGAAATTGATGATAAATAAGAGTAGAAACAAGAGGAAAAATCTAGAGATGTGCACACCTCAAGCTGTGAAAGAACACCTATAGGAAGAAATAAGTCACCGCAAAGCAAAAGAAGGGATGAAAGCAGTGAACTACCAAGATGGTCCTCACACCAAATTCAACCACCAATAAAGTATAAAGACTACGCCTTGATGACTAAAGTGATGAATGTCATATAACCTTTGAACTTTGAAGAAGCTAATGAACATGCTGAATGGAGAAATGTAATGGACGAAGAATATGATTCCATAATGAGAAATGATACATGGGAATTGACAAAATTTCCTAAAAATAAAGTTTTCATATGCTCAAATTGGTTTTTCAAAATTAAATTTAATGTTTATGGAACCATTGAGAAATATAAAGCTATACTGGTAGCAAAGGGTTATTCACAGAAAGAAGGGATAGATTATGAATAAAATTTTGCACAAGTAGCTAAAATGAACACCATAAGAATGGCGATTGCATTTAAAACTAAGAATAATTGGAAGTTGAATTAGTTAGATGTCAATTCAACATTTCTAAACGGAGAATTAAAGGAAGAATTCTATCTTGTTCAACCATAAGGTTTTGTCAAACACAAAGAAGTACATCTTGTTTGTAGGTTAAAGAAAGCACTATATGGACCAAAAAAATCACCCATGTCTTAGTATGTGATGATTGATAAATTCTTCTCTCAAAAGAGTTTTACTAAAATTTAAGGAGATCCAAATATCTATATCAAGAGAGATAAAAAAGGCCATATTGTGATGATTCCTATATATGTTGATGATTGTGATAGCCCCACCCAAGGTTCGGGTATGAGCCAAAATATGAAAAGAATGTAAATATTTAGCAATAATTAAAATGATAGAAAATATAGGGGACTGAGTCATGGGGCATAGATTCTAGGGATGGGGATGGAGAATTGTTGTTAGGGATATTATGGTTTCTTCTGCAAGGAAGAAACCTAAACTTCACGACAACCATTAAAGGTTGGATGGTGCATGAAGTAAAGGGATTGGTTCCTGAAATTAAATGGGCTAAGGAAAAGTACTCAGGCACATGCCTGCTTGAGAAAATACAACAAGAAAAAGAGGACAAAATTTATGGAGAGCTAAAAAACCAAGGACGTAACAGTAATGGAGGGGTAGGGAGGTTTCCCCAAAATAAAAGGAGAGGCATTCAGAAAAGGGAGACGCGAATAGAAAAAGATAAAATATTCATGAAAAAAGAGAAAGAGGGGAAGAGTATTTATATCCAGGAAGAGGATTATAGAGTGGGAAGAAGCATATGCTTCACTCATGTTCGAGAATCAGACCAAGGGAGGAAAAGAAGCGAATCAGATACAACAACTTCCAAAAAGCAGTGATGAAGATAAGCGAAGAGAAGGGGACTAGTTCTCTATCCCTAGAGGTTGTGGGTTGAGTGCTAGTCTTTGGAGCCCTGTAACAACTTGGGTTTCGTGGAGGATATGGGTTGAGATATGATTCCTGGAACCCTGTAACATCTTGGGTCCCTTGAGGCTGTGGGTTGAGACAAGAGGTATTTGGAGCCCTGTAACAACTTGGGATTCCCTCGAGGTTGTGGGTTGAGCTAGCTACTTTAGATTCCTGGTCATCTTGGGAGGAGATCATCTTGAAGTTGAGACAAAGATAAGACCGAGTCACAGTTCTTGGTTGCTGCCTTGACTAGTACAATGATTTTTGCACTCCCTTGGAGGGGGTGACTATATTTTCACGATGGGGTGAGGTTGGGCACCTCTAGACTCTCCATGCAATCAAGAAAGAGATGAAAAACTGTGGGGATTGAGGCAAGAGTTCCTTTGGAGTCCTTGGAAGGATTGGAAGCTTAAGCACAGTCCCAATAACACAAACTCCCCCCAAATTTTAGAATCTGGCTCGGGGGGTGACAACTACAAGTAGCAATGGTTGCAACTGCTTGTGGTTGGGTGGAGAGTCATACTCCCAGACATAGTTTCATTGCAAAAGAAAATATAAGTATTCTATGAATGCTATTTTCAATTAATGATTTATGTTGCATTGTCACTTGTAATAGATATGGATAAACATGGACTACAGTATGTGTTGATGTGTATATATCTGTGATGCAATTATGAAGGGATGTTTCCCTGATTTGTATTTTGGGTATGGTTATGAATATGCATGGGTACTTGTTTGCAGTGCTTGCATGTAAAAGTAAATAAGCTAACATCCTAACAATGGTAATCATAGAATGTTTGAAGTTCAGAGTGCAGAAGAGTCCCATAATAGTGTTTCCTAAGCTATAGAATAGGAGCAGACTTTCACCTTGAATGAAATGCTTAACTGTATCATAAATAACTCAATAAATAGAGTTAAAAAGCCCAAATATTGTTTCGGTTCCTAACCATGATCAGTTAGAAGAAGTGGGTTATGAGACCCTTTGTATTAATGTACAATTTATATGAGAGACCCTATTTTGGCCAGAGTCAGTCAATGTTTACATCGGGGTATGTGTTCAAAAACTGTTGTGTCGATAGACGAGAAACATGCAAAAGGACAAGGGAGTTTCCCAAGGTTGGTTATGCCCTATTGTCATACTTCCATAGGATTTAGCCTTGCTTGTGTAGAAGCCTCCATTCCCACCATAGGGATTTTGGCGATGAGGGCCACGAGCCCATGCCAATAGAAAAATGTTATGGTTACCCATGAGTAGTATTGAGGAGCTTCTGAGAGAGTTTGTGAGGATTCTGGAACAATTTTCATGTAACAGGAGAGGTGGAAGCCTCCCTGAAGATCACGCCAAGTTCCTGATAGATAAGGGATGTAGGAGCGCTTATGCCTCCATGCGAAGAATTCCCTATCCGAAGGAAAGGAAGGCCTGCATGGTAGGAACCCCTTAATGTAGCTATCACCCAAGGTCATAAGTGGTAATGACATGGAATGTCTTAGTATGAATTCAACATAGTGGTGAGGTCTTGATGTAGATCTAGAAGCCGAATGGATCCTTGAGACCAGGCTGTATTCGAGAAGATTAGCTTGAGGGATTTTGCATAGTAGTAGATCTGATCTCTAGGGAGTGTGAAAAAATATACATTGAAGTCTCTGCATGGTGCAAAGCTAAAGACCCATGACTGAGCCATTATTGAATGGTAAGGAAGGGCATTCATTATGGAGTAAAGGGACGAAACTTTGAACTTAAATAAATGATTGGATAAGGCTTATCCTCTTGCAATCAGAACTAGAGGCGGGAGATTTCCTGATTGGAGTGGCCAGATTATCCTCTTGCACGATTGGTCAACTAACGTGGATTATCTATGGGCCCACACAACCAGGTGGATAACCTAGATGTCGAATACAGACTAATGCTTGGATAATAGCATAAGAAATGTGGTGCCGACACCAATTTATTTGGAGGTCGGGAGGTCGGGCCGTATGTGCAGCAGAAGGACATGAGATTGGTATGTCGAACTAACTGAGTTGATAGTCAGTGGTCGAACGGTTGGAGGGAGGCCAATTTACGAGCTCTCGGATGAGCCGACCTTGACTAGATCGAAGGTCGAGAGGTTAAACGATATGATGGTGGGCGAGTGTGTAGTCGTCATGCCAAACTCGGCTATGTCTGAGATCTGGAAGTCGACGGTCGAGTGTAAAGTGGCACATGTTTTTACTCGACCATCCTGCCACTTATTGGTTGTACAAGCCCGAGGGAAACCACCACATGGCAATGTGAGATCACTACAAGAAAAAAGCACATTGGTGAGGGGTGAAAATGGTCACCATAAGCTCATTGGTGAGGGTCAAAAGAGCCTTCGTCACCAAAAACTGAACGTCATCAAAGGTGGCGTCGCTGAAAGTATAAGTGTTGTGGTGACATTCAAGGTCCATCACCAATAATGATTTATAGTGACGAATAGTGACCGTCACCATTTCATATGAGCAATGGTGATGGACAATAGCTTCCATCACCAAAAAACTGAACGTCACCAAAGGTGGCGTCGCCGAAAGTATAGGTGTTGTGGTGACATTCAAGGTCTGTCACCAATAATTATTTATAGTGACGGATAGTGACCGTCACCATTTCATATGAGCAATGGTGATGGAAAATAGCCTCCATCACCAAAAAACTGAACGTCACCAAAGGTGGTTTCGCCGAAAGTATGTGTTATGGTAACATTCAAGGTCCATCACGAATATTGATTATAATGACGGATAGTGACCGTCACCATTTCATATGAACAACAACGATTTTTTGTGATGAACCTTTCATGACCGTCACTATTGGTGCATATATATGGCGATGTTCATTGACCGTCACCATAAACGCATTGGTGACATCAAGGTCCGTCACGAATAATGACTATAATGACAAACAGTGACCCTCACCGTTTCATATAAACAACAACGATTTATGGTGACGGACCTTTAATGGTCGTCACTATTGATGCGTATATATGGTGGTGTTCGTTGACCATCACCATTTCATATTTTGGCGAGGGTCGAAAAATTTCACCATAAGCTCATTGGTGATGGTCAAAAGAGCATCCGTCACCAAAAACTGATCTTCGTCATTCCCTATATATGAATATCAGGGCACAATGGAATCGAACCACCAACCTCCTGCTTGTAAAGCAGGTGCTCTTCCATTGAGCTAGCACCCTTTAAAGAATTAGACTTTAAACTAGCAATTGCTCCTAAAGGTGCAAATATACACCAAAATAATAAGAACCAGGAAAACCGAAAGAACTCAGTGTCCTTGCTCCTATTTTTATTCTACGACACTCTACAAAGTATGATCTTGATCTATGACGTATTTGTGCCAAGTGGTTCTAATTTAATAGTAAATGTTATATTAGATAAAATAAATGAATAACTGAGAGGCATTACGGGCTAATTTTTAATCCTTACACCAAAATCTCTTAATATTCAAGTCTATGTAACAACTCGTTCAAATTTCAAACTGAAGTAGATTTTAAATGGAAAGCCTAAAACCAGCTAAGTAGTTTACATGTTAACATTTTGGATATAAATTCTGTTCAATTTATATGACAAGTTATGCCATAACCTTGAAACTAGTTTCTTAGCTAAAAGACTTTCTTAAGTCAACAATGACAAAGAAAGATAGTCATGGCAAGCAAAATTCTCTTGTTTTTTCTAATGGGGGTGCATGTAACTTGATAAAGGTAGTATGAGAGTATCAAACCATAAACAGTTTCACTAAAACATGGAAATGAAAAAGTCTTGTTAAGCAACAAAGGTTTAGTTGAATATATGAAAATCATCGAGCTTAATGATATAATTAAACTAAAAGTAACTGTAAAAAAATGAAATTTCCATCATATACCATTTGGTTTGGTTAGTTCTTCAGAAAGAGAAAGTGCAATTGCATGATCCAGCTCCTCATCTTGATTATTTAATGGACCATCCTGAACAAAAATGTCCACATACAACAATCAATGTTATTGTATTGGTAAGACTTTTGATATAATCTATCAAAGCATGTACTATGTAGGAGAATAACTGGTAGTTGAATTACTTCTCTACTCGCATGTACTACTTTTGGTAGTTGAATTACTTGGAAATAAAAATCCTTATTAGAAGATAACGCAAAGAAAAGCATAAGCCTTTGAATATGGATGGCCATCTTGATTTTATAGAGTTATAATTGAATACTAAAGGACTAGGAATGCTGCAATGAAATAGATGGATGGAGTGTAATAAAAAGAATTTGGATAATTTAGGTTGCACATATCTTTAAATGGAACCACTTTTTCCTTTTGGATTCCCAGTCTTTAATATGCAAATAAAATTTTCGATTCAACCAAAGAGCACAATATTTTGAAGTCTTAGTTCCCTGAAACAGGGTAAGGACAACATTTGGAAACGGGGATGACTTTTGAAATGACCACTTTCAAAACCTTTGGAAACAGAGCAATGAGCACTTCCACACACAGGTCCAAAAATCATGACTTAGGAGAATGAGCACACCTAATTCAGGGATGATTAAATATTAAACGAATTGGGCTGCAATTATACTCAATTAAACGTAAAGCAATGATTAAAATCTATAGAAATGACTTAGAAGTCAAACATGACAACTTTGGAATACGGTAGAATGTTGGCATAAAAACTTTGTTCATTATACATTCTCTTTCATTCAGTTTTGATGCTTTACTTCCAAATTAGGTGTTTTCTTTGTTGGAGATAGAAATCTGTACATCTAGGTTGAACCATTAATGATGCCCACAATGAAGGGGCATGTAGCTCAGTAGTACAGCAGCACACTGGCCAAGGGAAAATATGGGGTAAATCTTAGTATGTATAATTTTCAAGACGGGGATAGAGCTAGTTTTGCTTGAGGTTAGGCAGGGGACCTTAGCTAAAGTGAGCCCTGACGAGGGTGTTGGAAATAGGAATACACACATCTATGATGAACCCTATGTTGAACCCTTAAGGGTGTCCCTCATGAAGGGGCAAGTGGCTCAGTGTTAGAGAAATCCAATCAGCCAAGGACTATAAAGTTTCGGAAATTTTTCAAGTAACAGACATTGTTAATTAGCCTATCGTGCTAGACCAAACGGTGGACGACCTGCATTGGAAAGTGTTTGCATGGGGCAAGTGGCTCAGTGTTTGAGTAATCCAACCAACCAAGGACTTAAAAGTTTCGGAAATGTTTCAAGTAACAAACAATTGTTAATTAGCCTATTGTGCTAGGCCAAACGGTGGACGACCTGCATTGGAAAGTGTTTGCTGACCAATATTGAGGCCCTGACCAGGTTCGAAACTCAATTAACCCACCTCATGAAAGGGAAAGCGGCTCAGTGTTAGAGCAATCCAATCAGCCAGGGACTTTAAATCTTTAGAAATGTTTCAAGTAATAGAGAATAGTTAATTATACAGTGATATGTGGTTTAACGGTAAGTTTCACTGGGTGAAACTAACGAGACCACGGTTCAAATCCCATTGAGTATATGGCTTCACTGGGTGAAACTAACGAGACCGCGATTCAAATCCCATTGAGTATATGGCCTGCTATGATCTCGCCTCAAGGAGTATACTCCCCATTTCCTAGAGTCTCCGCTCTTGCTAAATCATAAGATCTGGTATATCTGGCTTATATGTGGCTTACAGGTTGCTAGATATACTCTTGGTGTTATAAGGATCTTGCTAAATCATAAGATCTGGTATATCTGGCTTATATATGGCTTACAGGTTGCTGGATATACTCTTGGTGTTATAAGGCAGCCACAAAGGTTGATCCTGGACCTCCCCCAGATTAGTCCAAGGAAGAAAGTTTTTGCTGAGCAATATTGAGGCCCCACCCAGGTTTGAAACTCAGTTAACACACCTAGCATGTCTGTGGGCAGTTGCATAATGCATTAGGTTCAGGAGTATAGGGTCAGTCCCTCAGACATGACCCTGTGCCTCCTCAAAGACATGCAGTAAGTTTAGGAATTCCCCTAATACCCAAAAAATAAAAAATAAAGGAAAAAGAAAGAAATTCTCCTAATACTGAAAAAAAAAAAAAGGAAAAAGAAAGAAGTTCTCCTAATACTGAAAAAAAAAGGGGAAAAAGAAAGAAATAGAAAGAAAAATGACAGTAGTTAATTATCGATTCTCATGATAAAAAAATAAACGAAAAGAAAACAGACAATAGTTAATTAGTAGTTTCCAACTTTTCACTAGCATGTCCTAACATTTTTTGATGTCTATGCAGAAAGACTTTGACTTCAAGATGACTCAGGGGTTGCTTTCTAAAAGTTTACTTGCATGCCAAAAACTGTTCTGATGTCAACCGACATGGATAAAACATGATCATAAAGAGATAAAATCTAATAAAACTTCAACAAAAAGCATGGATGAAGTTCACACTCGACAACAAGACTGATGTGGGAAGAAACATCTAAAGCAAACTTTTCAAGGTTCCATCTTTCCACTCCTTAATGATAGGTTTAATAAAATAATCAATTATTAATGAAGGTGCTACCTCCCCGTTAAGTTATAATCTTTTGTTCCCACATTTTAAGAGTAAAAGATAGCATCTCAAGGCACTGGGGTTGTTATAAGTGAAATTGTAAGTAGATAGATTGTGATGTTCGGAATTTGTAAGTGACTGGTGTGGAATTCTTACGCCATGGGTGGTTATTAAGCATGGAGTTAAGCTTGAACCCTGGGGTTTGCCAGTTCATAATTAAGATAAAATATATCCAATGGTCAGAAATTGAAAATTCAGAAGTTGCGTGAAGAGAAACACAGAAGTAGCACCTGGAAAATACTCTTGGAGAAAAAAGTGTACCCGCAATAGAATGAGCATCGACTCATGCTCAATTTCCAAAGGCCAAAATTATAACCAGTATGTATGGTAGAAGTTGGGAGAACCTGATAAGACTGACCATCCTGGGTAGAAGATGGTTTAGGAGACACCTTGGAGAAGCCAATTGAAGAACCAGTAGGAGAATAGGACGTCTTTATCTTATACAGGTTTGCAATAGGATATGTATTCCCTGATCCTTTCTCTGAATCATGGCTCTTCACCTGAGAACAACTTATGGGTATTGACCTAGAGGTAGAATGAAATCGATTTTTCAAGCTTCTGGGAATAAATATATTGAGAAGAAACGGTTTAGTATTTTCTCCCTTACTCTTACTTGACCCATTTATATAGCTTCCACTTGTCTTCCTCTTGTCCTGCTTTCCTGAACTCCTCTCCTCTACTTAATGTTTTTCTGTTTGCACTTCCTCATTTGATCTCTTCTGCATGGTAGCCTTTTGCTCCACCAGATCACTCAGGGACAATTCATAAGCTGATTCAGGCATTCCTTCCAACATTTTCATGAGCTCCTGTCTGCCTTTGGCAATATCCTCTGCCCTGGCTGACATGGGCTATGGATATGAACATGCCATGTCTATAGATATGGGATAAGAATTTGATCCAGGACGCCATAGCAGAGGAGAGGTACATGAGTGTTCATCTTCTTTATGTTGAATAGCCCATGAGAACAAACCTGAAGAACCCAATTCAGAATCCATCATGGATCAACCCAATTCATCTTTGCTCAAGAAATTTTTTTCTTATAGCTTGCCCTCAAACATTTGTTCTAAATAGCTTGTATTGGGTTTGATCTACCAAATCATCCCCTCCAAATTAGTGCCAGCATATATCATGGGTTGATGGGAAATCAATCAATCGCACAAAGTTAATGCCAATCCTTCCTGTCTTGCTTAGAAAGCAAAGTGGGTCCATAACACAATCGCGATATGACTGATTATCTCTTGCTCCATTATTTTTACACCTTAATGTCCTTGTCAATGTTGCTGGCACTTTACCTCTGTGAATTTACTCCAAATTTGACATGCTAAGCCCCCGATCATCTCTAGTCGCCCTTAGTGATTCGATCACCTGCATTGACATAAACCAGAAAGAATGCATAGAACATCAAGCAAAACCTATTCCACTACAAAATGAGACATCTTACAAGAAAATTAAAACTGATGAATATGACAGCTAGTCCACCTTGTAACGAAATGTCTCTGTGCCTAGTGAAAATAAGGATGGCTTTACATATGTTTAAGGTTAACCTGCCCACTACTCCTTCCTTTGATTGGTTTTCATGAGAATCCTGAATCTTAAGCTTATAATGGTGGGTGCAAGTGTCCTGTCCTCCTATCAAACCATCATATATCATTCAACAACTAAATCCATGCATTTGCACCATTGTATCAGCGTATGAATTTGCATCAATGTACTGAATTAATATGACTTCAAATTTTGAAATTTTCCTGCAAGATAACATTTATCATTAAAAAAATCTGATCAAACATGAAGAAATCTCATGAATCCTTCATATTTATATTGCAATATCCATCTCAGATCGATAGATCCATAATCTTAAATATTCTTATAACTAGCAATTGCACCAAGAGGTGTAAAGGAATGTCGGAACATGGATAAGAGAAGTGGGGAGATTGTATAAAGAAATAAGCAAGCGAAATATACTAAAAATGAAATGCAACCCACGTGAGGCTAATTTAAATTCAATTGTTGTGAATTCTCAAGTGAAAGAAAGTTTGTAACTGGTGTCCGGCAAGCAGAACTCACAAAAATTGTTATAGAGAAAAACTTGGAAGTGCAATTGAGGTTTGAGGTTTGATTATGTTGATGAAGCACATATTCTACTTGGTGAAACTGGCCACTGCGAGGACTGTTGGGGTTCAAGCTTCTATAGGCAGGATAATAATTTTGAGCTTGAAACAACTTTGCACAATATAGCTTTCAATTCAAATGGTGCAAATACATATAAATCAAGCAATTTGAGACCTTTAAATGTATGGTCAGAAGCAACAACTCCAGAATCTGTGAAAATGCTTCTAAACTCTATTTGAAAAGCGGAAATTAATTTGATCATTGAAGGAAACTTGTTTGGACCAGACATTGGTGAGCTGATAAGCAGCTCAAAAAATTGGGCAGAGATTATTATGTGGTGTATTTTCAAAGGGCTCAAAGAGTCATTACCTTCTAGATGGCTATATATTTTGGGAGATGGGTTTGAAAATACAGGTAAGAAGAATCAGCCAGCGTCTGAACAGTCAAGGATGAATTTGAGAAAAAACACCAAAGATCTGCCAATTTTGTTGAATGCCTCTGAGCAATGTGGTTTATTGTTTGTTGTCAATTCCTCCTCAGTCATGGATTGCAGGCCTGCACAAAATAAGAATATTCTTATGATTGGTCTATGTTCTAAAGTGAATAATTTAAAACAATATACTCATAACCTAGCACAAAATATAGATTCAACAGAAGTAAATACAGAAAACAAGAATAGTGGAAATGATGATTTTGGATTTCAAACTGAAGGAGCATATAAGGGCGAGGATGAAGTGCTTTTGAAATTTCAGTGGGCAGAGGAGACAGAAAGGATGGGCTGCAGTAAGTTTTTGGAGTCTCGGGATAGAAGAGAAGGGAAAAGAGGCAAACTTCAAGTTCAAAGCACAGAGTAATGCCCCCTAGAAGGAGAGATTTTGATTCTCTTGTTCAATCTCAACAGGAAGTAAGCAATGCCTTTGGTCAAGTCGAAATTCAATTGTCGGATTCTCTATGGGTGTTATAGCATCATTTCTCACCTTCATATGATTCATGATTGCTTTTATGGCTTTGGGCACCCATTCCTACAGACTTGGACAAATTCACTAAAAAACAGTGTAAAAATCCCCATACGCGATTATGCCCAGACTTTTCCGCGTGTATACGCGAGTCCAACTGCACTTTTCCATGTATGCCATTAAAAACATTAAAAAATATATAAAAATTCCCTATTTTCGGGCTGGTTTGATGGTTACTCAGGTAATTCAACCACCCCAGCACGTGGCCAACTGTTTCCAACTGTTGAAACTACTTGGAGGGAGTATAAAAACCCCTCATGTGCATGGCCTAAGGGAGAGAGAGAATTTATTGATATTATACTCTGTTGGTATTCCCTATCCAAGTCTGATTCCCCGTGCCTCCTGCACTTTCCCAGTTCATTATAGGAAACTCTTGTTTCCTTGAGATGCTCATCTCCCTATATGTCATCTCGTATGCACCAGTTTGGAAGGAATCTTAGCAAGGCAAGGTCCCGACGGATCCGGACGACGGTTTGCTCGAAGATCGTGGAAGGATTCAGGTGATCTCTCCACTCGTTATTTCTGTACATGCTATTTATAATACAGAAGTACCATCTTGTTCCCGAAATATACGTGTTAGTGTCTGCTTACATATATGAGAATATTTGTTATTTAACCATTCATTATGGTTCATCTGATGTTTTATATGGATTTCACTAACATTTAGAGTAGATATATGTTGTACAACCAGTTCTTCGTGCTTGTTTATTCTTTTCTTTCAGGTTAAGAAGGAAGGACGGTTGCTGGGGGTTTGGACCCCGCGGGATCTGCTTCAACCGTAGGACCTACGGGTAACTTCCTCGATCTACTCTATTTAGTTTTTCATGAACATGTATGGTTGTGTGAGTCCTTAAGTAGCATGCCCCTGCTCTATGGAGGTTGTAACCCAACAAACCTCTAGGGTGATTTTCCCCGAAACAGAATTGGCGACTCCACTGGGGATCACATTCTTGTGACTCCCCTGTTGGGTGGT